>JAVKPL010002520.1:0-18427 GCA_032173675.1 Gastrolobium villosum
AGGTTCTGCACCTGCACTGACTCATTGGTGGAACCAGTGTATAACATGATTATTTGACCATCAGGTAAGATGGTGGCAGAGCCAGTCCACACACCCTTCACGTCATACCATTCATCAGCTACCATTGCCAGTGGAAGGTGAAGCCAATGGATCATGTCCCTTGACACAGCATGTCCCCAAACTATGTCACCCCAAACTGCACCATTCGGATTGTACTGGTAGAAAAAATGATACCATCCCTTGTAGTACATAGGACCTAAAATACATAAATTTCAACAACCATGTCAGGCAGGTGCTGACTGATGACTACCTAATTAGTGTTCTGAAATCAAATGGAACATGTAATTTGACCAAAGTGGAACCAAGCCAGCTCTGCTTATGATTTTGCTCAATAATTTAGTGGGGCTGACTTAATTTCTAGCATTTTATTACTAAAACAAAATTCATGGTGTCGACATCAAATTTAACTGTTATAGGCCCCGTCCAGCTATACACGGTTCCTAGTATTTGAATGCCATTGTGTTTATAGCAGTAAACTCAAACCAAAAATGAGCAAATTGAAAGAAAATTAGCAACGAATTAAACCGGGTTATGCAAACATTAAACAAGGGGAAAAGTTAAAAGGGCCCTTACCATTAGGATCTGAAGCAGAGCAAGCAAACCAGATTCCACCATCAATTCAAGGCACAGTCACCCAACAAAAAAAAAATAAAAAGAAAAAAAGAAGAAGGAAAGAATTAGCTTGAGATAAAAGAGAAAAATGGTATTGGTAATATACCACAATATTTGTCATCAACATTCATAAGCGAGTCTTTCAATTTCAATTAAAAGAAATCATCCCGACAAGACTGCATTTGACCCTATAAAAAAAACTTAATAAAATATTAAATAATGAAGCTAACATTTTTCATTTTTATTTTGGGTAAACATTGATAAATATACCTTTTTCACTTTGGATTATTTTCCTTTTTGTTCACTATAGCCAAAGGATACTTTTCCAACTAAAGCATGACGAAATTCCTAGAGAACCTTTTTCATTTAAATAAAATATCCTAGATTAATCTGTTCTTTAAATCTCATTATCCCTAAACCTCTCTAGAAAGGAAAAAAAACAAAACAAAACAATTCATCACTAAAAATGAATAATACCGTTCATCCAGTTCTTCTCTGGCTGAAAATGAAAAGCAGTTCTCTGCCACATTAACATACTGTTGCTCCAAGGATATGATTCCGGTTCTCCATTTTCACCGGCGAGTAACATGTTGGACTTCTCCGACACCCCCGCCGAACCACCCCGTGAAACCGGGTGCCATGTTTTGAAAGGTACCGTTTTTGTGTTCTGTTCTTCTTCATCAGATGTCGACAATGACACGTCAGCATGAGGACCATGTACGTTGGAGGCCCTGTAGCCAGCAAAGGCAACGAGGGAAAGAAGTAACAGCAACCCACAAACGATGAGAAGAAGATCATTTGATTTTTTGTTGCGAGGGTGGGGCCCATCGGGGAGGGAAGTGTAAGAAGATGGAAGAATGAGAGATTCATCAACAGAGGAAGAAGGGTTATTGAAAAACGCCTTGTGACTTTCCATACTTTGATGGAGATATTCGATGTAGTATACGAATGAGTGTTGTGTGTGTGTGTGTGTGTGTGTGTGTGTGTGGCTGGGAAGTGAAAAAAGAAGAAGAATGGATTGGCCAAAATCACAGGGAAAGTGTACAAAAATGTGTGAGATGACGATGCTTTTGCCACATTGGCATATTTATAAGGCCAAACGCCCACTGTCTGGAGAGATCATGATTCATGAAGTATGAACCATTGGAAAGGTGGGGGCTCTTGAGACATCACATGAATAATGGGAGTTGGTGGCCCCACAATTTTCTAATTCAATGATTTCTGACACTGTTTTATTGTTTCCAAAAATAACGTCATATTTAATGAGGAATAAATCTTTGATAATTACACGTACCCAACTCATTGTATCTTTTTTCAAAGGTAAAATTTCTTTTTCACTGATTTTGCAATTTATCATTTGATTCTCATGATTTTAAATTTATTATTTAAATCTAGGATTTTATGTTTATTACGTTGTAGGAAAAGTAATTGTGTAATGTTATAGAGATTTGTTTTGCGTGCCATATTTTTTTCTTTTTCTTTTATAATGTGTGGACTCCACAAAATGTTATGTATGTAGGAAAGTTTATTGTGTTATGTTAAAAGAGGAAATGAAAACCCTTAAATCTATTATGCTTAAATAATTTATCATTTAATCTCGTGGTTTCAAATTTTTACTTAAATTTCTTGTGGTTAAAAATATTTTCACTTAGGCTCCATTGTGCACCAAAGATTTGTCCTTTAATTGGATAATTGGAAAATATCTTTATTGTATGAGTTATCCTATTTGATATATCTTTTGGGAAGGATATTATAATAATCAATTAATGTTACTATCAATGTTACTACCAGTCGATTTTACTGTTAGATAAATTATATTGATTCAATGATTATATCGATTATATTGATTCAACGATTATATTTATTTCCATCTTTGTATGATTATGATTCCTCATGTTTAATACTTTATATTTTTTTTCATCTTTGTATGGTCATGATTTCCCACATTTAATTTTTTCATATTAAATATCAGAAATCATGACCATATAAAGGTGTAAATAAATATAATCATTGAATCAAAATAATCGATCTAACGGTGAAATTAACTAGTTATTGTTACAATATTCTATCCCTATCTTTTTTTTTCATATTTTCCTCTGTAATCCATTTTTTTGTTTCATATTTGGAAAATTCTTTTCAGAACTTTTGAAAACAAATTTCCCGTCGCATTAAAAAAAATTCCTTTTAAAAAAGAATATATCGAGTTAAATATATCTGATCGACCAAAATTTTATTCGGATAATTGAGCCTCGAGTAATCTTCACAATTACCGAGTCATTAGAAAACATTTTATTATTTTTTATTAGGGTTTATATTCATCATGCAATATGATATAATTAATTTTCTTACATACACAATATTTTGTGGGGTCCGTATTCTTTGAAGCAAAATAAAATAAAAAATTAAGGTACAAAAAATGAATTTCTATAACACAATCACTTCTACTACAACATAACTTTTATAAAATCCTTTATTATTTTTTTGAAATATAAATTTAGGATTATACGAATCACTGTTCCATCTCAACATCAGAACATATTCGCAAATCTCAACGAAGATTTATAGGGTATTCACATGTAACTTCAAATTGATATATATAATAAAAGGGTAAACTATCTCCACTGAATTCAAAATAATGTTATTTTGAGGTGGAAAGTAAGGTATTTTTGTAATTATAATTTGTTGTATGGTTATATTAATCTTTATCATTATAATTTTTTAATCTTATAACCTAACATAATATTATTTTGAGCTCACTGAAGATAATTTTATCTCCATTGTATGGAGAAATACTTTTCCCATGGTAAAAATGACTTATATAGACTATATTTACTAAAAATTAACTTATATACAAAAAATATCATTAAAGATGTTTAAAATATCATTAAAGATGTGTAAAATAGTTACAATTATTCCATAATTTCAAATACATGCAATGTTCATGAACACTAATTCAATTTATATGAAACTATTAATTTTTTGAATATAATCTCTCTGTTATAGTGATCAAAATTAAAGTTAATCTTAATTGTCTTTTAAGTAGTCTGAGTTTTTCTTCGATTGTGTTATAAATAATTAAAATTTAACAATTTAATTAATGAAATCTTGACCTTAGAAAAGAGATAACTCTCCCTCCTAAACTTTTATTATTCATGTAAAAAAAAAGAAGAATTAATTGATTTTATTTATTAATCAATTCTCATATTTCAAATTGATTATAATTTTTTTTGAAGGCAGCTGTTCATTAGCCTCTTATAAATTCTGCCGGTGCACGTAGGCCAATGGCAGTAACCTCCCTATATATCAGGAACTCTCAATTCTGCTTTCAATTATTGTTGCATCTAAATCATGTTATGTTACCCATTATTCATTATACTACGCTAGCTAACTACAAACTCATTGTTTAGTTGTGACACCACTTTATGAGTTAAAATAGCACCGTCTGATCTACTCTGATTTATTCCTGCGTTGCCAAAGTAGGATTATACACCGAAAGCCAACCATTTAATGAAAGATTAACGTTAATTAAATAGTATAAATCACAGTATATTTTCTGAAAGTAAAAGATTCTAAATATTACTTGCAAATACACAATTCAAATGACTTTTATGTATAAAAGTGTAAATTTATTTTTTAATTAAATAGTATAAAAATGGGAAAAATATGTATCATTTTAAAGGACATAAAGTTGTGTCATTTTAAGTGAGAGAAAAATATAAATCATGAAAAAGATAGTGGAGAAAAAAAGTTTTAAAGATATGAGTTCCACCTCTTTATGAGAGTGAAAGAATGTAAGGTGTGTCATTTAAAATGACACACTTTTTTCTTATAAAAATTCATTAGAAAGTTTAATTTTTTAGAAATAATTTATTATACTTACCTTTTTTTTTTCTTCTATTTACTTCTTTTACTTCTCAGTAAATCTTAATTGACATCCACTCTTTTTCTCACCTCCCAAATACGTGCAGTAGGGATAAAAAAATATTATTATTATTTTTTTTTGAAAGATAAAAAAAATATTTATCTTAAAGATTTGATTTTCTCATGTTGCATGAGAATTCAATTCTCATGTTGTGACTTAACTAGTGGTGGGTTCCATATTTACTAAAAAAGAAAAAAGAAAAGAAAATTTTTGCACGTAAATCAAAAAATCACTAAGATGAAAGTTGAATTCTCATGAGAAAAAGTTTTCCGTTTATCTTAAGGCAATAATGCTACGGGTCACTACTCACTAGGACAGTCTAGGCAATAATGCTAGGTGCTAACGTGTATCGGTAGTCCTGAAAAGCAAGGAATAATAGCCATAGGAACCGTACTCATGGGCCATGTACATCCCAAATTCTTGCAACACATAAGATGAGTTTGAAAGCAGAAACAACACATGCTTATATAATAGGAACAGTTCAACTAATAAATAAGGAGGAGAGATATTTTTATTACCAAAATTTTCTACTTTTAATTTACTACCTATCTAATCACCATTGGATCAATATTTTCTCTTTTTTCAAATTTTTTTTACTATTCTCTATATTTGATTCAATGGTGATTAGATAGGTAGTAAGTTAATAGTAGAAAGTTCTGGTAGTAAGAATATCCTCATTTATAAAGTAATGTTTCAATTTGCCTATCGATAAAAGAGCACCGCCGCTATAGCATGGAGCCACGTCGCGTGTGTGTTCGGCGAGGTGAGGTTTAGAGTTTATTAATTAGTAGTAATAGTCTGCATTAATTATTTTCACTAAACAATGGTCAATTATTAATTTTCTTTGTTAGACAATCAGTTTCCATATGATTATATATAGTTGATGAATTGGTGACAAGTGTAACTCGTTATTGAGTCAGATGGACCCCGTTACATTTAAATTGCATACAATAATGCAAATGCCAAGTGCCAGCAAACATTGCCGTGGCTATTTTTATACCAAATATTTTGTGTCAGTTTAACGCCACATGTAAATAATGATGATGATATTACGACGTACATGGTCCAAAAATTTCTATTTTTATTTTCTAGGCGAGTTGTGTGGCTGGCATTATTTCTTCCCGCGTCTCCCCTTCAATAATGTTTCATTATTTGAAAACGAAAGAAAACAAATCAAAGCCAGAAATGAGCTACATAACATTCTAAGTGAAGATGTGATAATATGCCCTTACCTAGCTTAATATAATGCATGTTTCCACATGCAGCGCCGCGTTGTATTTGCAGATCCACATGCCCCTGATCTGAGATTACTATCCGATATAATTATATTCTTCAATAATTTGATGCAACGAATGACTAGTTTAGTTCTCATATGATATGTCTCCCTCCTACTCCGAGCAAGCTAATCACATCAATTTTATGAGCACATAACTTGTCTGTTCCTGTTTAATTTAAGGGGCACTGTCCACTGTGGGACACTACAGTCAAATTAATTATGCGTGGACACTGGACCTAGATCAAACTGCAAAGATCCGGAGGTAGTAACTAGTAACTCAATCAAAGAAGAGTGACGATATAAAAAAGCATGTAATAATGCATATTTTTTGGGTTTAAATTTGATTTATTATAATTTGAGGTAGGATCCTTTGACACCAGTGTCAAATTTAAAATTTGACACCTTATCTGAGAAAGACAATGGTGTCACATGCTTACAAATCAGAGCCATTGATCTTTTTTGATCTAATGGCTCTCACATGAGATGTCAAATTTCAAATTTGACACTAGTGTCAGAGGATCATACCTCTTATAATTTCTTATTATTATAAATGATGTGCTGCCACATCATTAAATGCCACATCATTAAAAAGTAATACATTTTTAAAAATTAGTTATAAGAATCAAAAAAATTAATAATTTAACAATATATGATCGAAAAAATATATAATGAAAACATATTTTATATATTAAATCTTATTATTTTCTTTTCTTTACTTTTTAATTTTGTAATGTATATTTGATATTAAAACTTCGGGTATATATATATATATGAGACATAATATTTTTACACCGGTATAAGAATTAGAAGTCTTACACTCAATCTTAACCATTAATCCACTGGTATCCAATGACTCACATTACTAAAAAATTTAAGCCCTTAAATATAAATGGGATCAACGAACAAAATTAAGAGTGTATCTTACACTGGTTTAAAATGATCATAACCATATATATATATATATATATATATATATATATATATATATATATATGTGTCGTCATCATTTTACATCGATGTAATTTACACTCAATCTTGTTCGTTGATCTTATTTATATTTAATGGCTCTTATTATTAGATATTTGAGCCGTTAGATGCAAGCAAATTAATTATTAAGATTTTGTTTAAGATTTCTTATTCCTATATAGGTAGGATCCTTTGACACCGGTGTCAAATGTCAAATCTGACACCTTATCTGAGAGTCGTTAGATCAAAAAGATCAACGATTCTAATTTGTAAACATGTGACACCATTGATTTTTTTTATCTAACTATTCTCAGGTAAGATGTCAAATTTGAAATTAGACACTGGTGTCCTATCTCCCCCCCTCTCTCTCTCTCTCTATATATATATATATATATATATTTATATATATATATATATATATAGGCTTGATTATCTTGATATAATGTGAGATTGTCTTGATCTTTTATGGAATAGACTGGACGGTGGTTGTTGTAGGAAACTCATTTGCTTGCTTGTTGGAATAAGGAAGTGAAGCATGGTGGATAACTTGACCGGTCCCGCCTTGCTAACATAGATATAAAAGGTATCAAATAAAGATAAAAAAAAAGGTGTAAAAAATGTCATTAATAAATATTTTCAAATAAAAAAAAAAAACTAACCCAACATGTCAACTCGTCCCGAACCCATTTTGACCTGCCCTTAAGCAGTAGGGCGAATTAAAATAAGTTGATAGGTTGAAAATTCCAACCCAACCCACCATTTTGACCTAATAGTAGGAATGTAAGTTGGCAGTTAGTAGGGTGTATATAATGGGATATAGCTTGCACAGTGAAAGACACTTGAGAAATAATATTCAATTGAATATTTCTTTTTTGTTTCTTTAGTTTTTGATAGGTATAATCTTTATTGGTGCTTTCATTTAGGCGACTCATCCTCTTATTCGCCATGTGATTTCCCGCAGTCCTCTAAAAGTTTAGGCAGTTGGAGCACCGTACATTTTGCTAATAATCTAGCTCAAATGCAACGTTTAAAAGCAAGGCTTCATGATCAACAAAATCAACTAAGTCTCCTTGCGGGTTAAGTGCAACAACTATACAACACAGTGATGGTCATAAATCCTTATATGGAGGGTTTGGTTTCTCACTCAACCTCTCAGCAATCACAAGAACTGGGTTCACAATTAAGAATCAACTAGAAAACTGATCGAGCGTTATCTTATTAAACCCGTACTCATCCAGCCGGGTCGATTCACGAACAGGTAAATCGGTTATATAACTGGTCTGGTTGAAGCAACGGACCGGTCATGCATCAGAACCGGTGTGACCCGGTCCGACCCGACCGGTTTTTATGAAAATCAGTGACCCGGTTGGTTAACCGGTGATCCGGCCCAGTCACAAAAACAAAATTCCAATTTTTTTTTTTAAACAATCATAATGGATAGGGGTACTAAACACGACAGGGGCCTTTCAGGGAGCTCAGCTCGTGAAGGCTTGAATTTACATGTCTAAAATTTGTTGTTTGCACCACGCTTGAGTTTTTAATAAAAGGTCTTAGAATCCAATTCAAAAGCTCGGTCTGAAAGCCTTTCAGGCTGGCCTAGTATATTATTTTATATTTTTATTTTATATTTTTTATATTACTTTAATAGTCCTCTCTCCTCAATCCATTTCACCCAAAAAACTCATTCGTTCCATTTGTGCAATGCTCGTTTGTGTCAATTTATTTTTTGTTTTTGTGGACACTTTTTTTTATAATGGGCAAAGATAATAAATTATTGAAGGGTTTACTGATTCTGATTGGGATGGAGACAAGACTACTAGACAATCCACCTCAGGCTATTTTACTTTAGTAAAAGGCAACTTAGTCACATGGAGAAGTAAAAAACAAAAGGTTGTGGCAAGATCTTCTACTGAGGTAGAATTTAGAGGTATGGCATATTGTATTTGTGAACTCCTATGGATTAAAAATATTCTAAATAATTTAGCAACAAGTATGACATTCATATGAGTGTGTAATGTGATAATAAAGCATCCATTGAAATTGCTCATAATCCGGTTCAACATGATAGAACAAAACATGTTGAAGTGGATAGACATTTTATAAAGGAGAAACCGGATCAGAAAATCATCACAACTCCTTTTATTAGATCTGAAAATCAGCTTGCGGACATATTAACAAAGGCAGTCTCTGGAAAGGTTCTAAAAGATACAACTGACAAGTTGGGCATACTTGATATCCATGGACCAACTTGAGGGGGAGTGTTAGAATAGGAAGATTTGAATTTGAAATATTGTTGTAAATGTATTAATGTTTGTAACAGATAGGAAGTAAATACTGTTTGTAGCAGATAGGAAGTTTTATTGTATTAATGTTTGTAACGGAGAGTTTTTTAGGTAATTGTTATGAGGTTTTACAGATGATTTGTGTATAAATACTCATCAATTAAAGAGGAAAAATATGAATGAATTGAAAGTATTTTAGTATTCAGAAATTTTACATAGTATTATTTATTGTAGACTTTGTAAATTATTGCTGCAAATTAGAAGCTAAGGTTTCTGGAAATTGTTTTTTTGTGGAATTCTGTTATCTTATTTTTATTTTTTAACGTGCTAACAGGCTCAGACTTTACACAGGCTTTTAATTTTTGTAAATAAACCAGGCCACAGGCCAATATTATATTCATAACAGGTAATAGGCCGCTAAGGACATTCTGACACGTTTAAATACAGGTTTGGCCCTTTAAGATCAAAGCTCGGCTCAACTTAGCTCGGCCCGTTAACACCCCTAAAAATGGACATATTTGAATATTTTTTTACTTATTGACTTACAATACTAATATTATCTCTATTATGCACTATGCAAAAAAATTTGATTTGATTTATAGTTAGAGATGTCATTTTCTGAACTTAAAGTCCCGTATCACGATCATTATATTTTTGTTTGATCCTTTATTGTGTAATAATGTGATTTATTATTTTTTATATTAAAATATTTGAAATTTTAATTTTTTTTATAGATATTGAAGTATGTTTATAATTTTTTAATGTAAATTATAAAATTATATACAATGACGGGTCATGCGGTTGAACCAGTGAAGATCCATTGGTTGAACCAGTGATCCGGTAGTCCAGCGGATCAGTTTTAATAAGATTGGATTCGCGTCTGTTGAAGTTTTCTCACGTTGAAACCCTTCCTACCCAATCACATCTGCCTTTGCATTTTCCCTCCTCTTCTACTTTCTACTCTTTCTTCTTTCCTGAGAAAGAAAGAGACGACTTTGTGTAACGGGCTTGTGTATCGGACCAGGCCCAACACCAAGGGGAAATGAGGACTGCAAACGTAAACGGAGGCAACCCAAATACTTGAAGGAATATGAGACAAACTGAAATGTAGTGGGCTCCCAAAGACTTCCTTTTAATATTACAGTATTAATAACAGAACCCTTTATAATTCATATGCTTTATGTAATTGAGTGGCCCAATAGGTATAGGGCATTATATGATGTATGTTTGTGGAATGAGAAGGCAAGCAGAAAATTAACTCACTTCTCTCTTTCTCTCTCCTCATATTCTCTCTCTCTCCCAGCTCCTCTTCTCTTCTGGTAACAAACTTATTTGGAAACCCTACATTTGGTGCTCTCGTTGCTTACTCCACCTCCTCCTTCCATGGCCGACAATACTCGCATGCAGAATATCAATCAACGATTGGAGATTCTGGAACAACAAACCCACCGTCTGGACTTATTGGAGCAGCAACTACGTGCCGCTGAACTGGTGCGCGAGCAACAACATCTTGATCTTCAAGATTCTTATGCCACCCTTCATGCGTCACAGTCCCAAATTCAACTCGCTTTACAGCGGATTCTGGATGGCCAGCACAATGCAGGTTTCGCTAATTCAGGTATACTGGGTTCTGGCCCAGGTTCCAAAGCTAGCACTAGCAATTCAGATCTGAATCGCCAATGCCCTTTTAAACTCATATTTCCCAGATTTTCTTCTGGTGACCCCACTTCCTGGATTTTTGCTGTCGACAAATACTGTCAATATTATCAGATCGGGGATGATGAACGTTTGGTGGTTGTTTCTTTCCACTTGGACGCCCGGCTGCGTGTTGGTTTCGGGGTCTTAGTGAGGAAGGATTACTTCCTACTTGGGCTTCGTTTACTACAGCCATTCAGAGAAGGTTTGGCCCATCTGAGTTTGTGGAACCCATAGGTACCTTGGCCAAATTACAGCAAGTTGGCTCCGTGCTTGACTATCAAGCAGCTTTTGAAGCGTCTGCCAGTAAGGTTCCTGGACTCTCCGCGTCCATGAAGCGTGGTCTCTTCATTTCCGGACTTCGCCCACGTATTCGTCGATCGGTTTTGACACAACGACCCATAGACTGGCATGAAGCGTTGGCTCTAGCCAAAGTTTTTGAAGATCAACAATCGGATGACAAACCCGCCAGGCAGTGGCCTCCGCGCCAATTTCTACCCACCACCTCCTACAACCAAAACCACACCCCAAACCCCTCCCCGTCCAAAACACCTAACCCTCTCGCCTTATCCACCAATATATCCCCTAAGCCTATCCCCGCTATTCCTATCCGTCGTCTATCCCCTGCTGAGATGCAAGCCAGACGCGAAAAAAATCTGTGTTTCAATTGTGATGAGAAATTTGTGTATGGCCATAAATGTAAAGGCCGTGCGTCTCTCTTGTTTTTAGAGGGAGCTGACGAGGACGACCCTTCTGACTCCACAGATTCCCCTACTCCGCCTGAATCTCCTACGGAGGAACATGAGGATGTACCGGAGATCAGTTTCAACGCATTATTTGGCACTTATTCCTCCAAATCGTTTCGTTTGTCAGGAACAATTTTGGGCCAATCTGTCCAGATCCTCATTGACGGAGGGAGTACACACAACTTTATCACTCCGCGGGTTGCTACTCATTTGCATTTAACCATGTTGGCTATTCCGCAATTTAAAGTCCAGGTTGGAAACGGCGACTCTTTAACTTGTGCAGCCCTGTGTCAATCTGTTCCCTTAGACATCCAAGGTCACACGTTCCCGTTGGATTTATTTGTCTTGGAATTACAAGGTGCTGACCTCGTATTGGGTGTTCAATGGCTCTCTACCCTGGGTCCCGTCTTGACAGACTACCATGCCATGACAATGCATTTTACACACCACGACTCACAGGTTACTATCCATGGGGATCAACGTCTTACTCCTGCCTTGGTCACTTCATCCCAACTCCACAAAATGATAGCCCAGAATTCACTAGATTCCTGTCTCATGTGCCTCTCTGCGACCCCGGCACCATCTTCCACACCTAACCCAGACCACACACATGCTTCCCTTATACTGAACCAACCCAGTGCCCTACAGCCCTTATTAGCCCAGTTTACTGATGTCTTTGTTCCTCCTACTTCGTTACCACCCGATCGTCCAAATAACCATACAATTCCCTTATTACCTGGGACCAAACCGGTTCAGGTGAGGCCATACAGATATCCCCACTTTCAAAAAAATGAGATTGAGAAATTGGTTTCGGAAATGCTCCATAATGGTTTAATCAGACCCAGTCACTCAGCTTTTAGCTCCCCGGTGTTACTGGTTAAGAAGAAAGACGGCACGTGGCGTTTTTGCGTCGATTATCGTGCCTTAAACGCAGTGACAGTTTGTGATAAATTTCCAATCCCGACAATTGACGAATTAATGGATGAATTACATGGTGCAACCATTTTTTCTAAGCTGGACCTCCGATCTGGCTATCACCAAATTCGGATGCAACCCAGTGACATACATAAGACCGCATTTCGCACTCATCATGGTCATTACGAGTTTTTGGTTATGCCTTTTGGTTTGTCCAATGCACCTTCAACCTTCCAGGCTACCATGAACCAGGTCTTTTCTGAGTTTTTACGTCGTTTTGTGGTGATATTTTTTGATGACATTTTGGTCTATAGTTCTTGTCTACAGGACCACATTGACCATCTCACACAGGTTTTGTTAATTTTACGGGAACACTCTTTGTTTGCTAAACTTTCCAAGTGTCTCTTTGCACAACCATCCATTCAATTTTTGGGGCACATCATTTCGGGGGAAGGAGTATCACCTGATCCAGGCAAAACACAAGCTATTAAAGAGTGGCCTGTACCCCAAACAGCTACACAAGTACGGGCCTTTCTCGGTCTGTCTGGTTATTATCGCCGGTTTATCCGACATTATGCCTCTATTGCCGCACCGTTAACTGATCTCCTCACCAAGGAGGGTTTCCGGTGGTCCCCGACCGCTGATGCAGCCTTCAGCAATCTCAAGGCTGCTTTAACAGATTCACCACTGTTAGCTTTACCTAACTTTAAAGAACCCTTTATTGTGGAGACTGACGCTTCAGGTATTGGGGTCGGTGCGGTGCTGATGCAAAACAACCACCCCATTGCTTTTTACAGCAGGAAACTGGCTCCCACTATGCGCACCAAATCCACTTACATCAGGGAAATGTTTGCTATAACGTCCGCGGTGGCCAAATGGAGACAGTACCTATTGGGGGTACCATTCACCATTCGCACAGATCACAAGAGTTTGCATAACCTCATGCAACAGGTTATCCAAACTCCTGAGCAACAGGTGTTTTTATCCAAGCTCCTCGGCTTTGATTACACCATTGTTTACAAGGCAGGTAAAGCCAACACAGTGGCTGATGCCTTATCACGACCTCCAGACGAGGTCACTCTCCAGCCTACAGCCCATCTAGCTGCTTTTAGTGGTCCGGTTAGTGATTACAAGCACCTCCTGCTACAAGAATTACATACAGACCCCTATT
Organism: Gastrolobium villosum; assembly: GCA_032173675.1. Classification (NCBI taxonomy): domain Eukaryota; kingdom Viridiplantae; phylum Streptophyta; class Magnoliopsida; order Fabales; family Fabaceae; genus Gastrolobium; species Gastrolobium villosum. The sequence continues at coordinate 13,646 of JAVKPL010002520.1, forward strand.
GTGCTACAATATTACAAGGGTTACAGGTGGAACCAACAAAATGGTCATTCTGGAAACAGCGAGAGGGCTTGTTGTTCTTTCGCAACAGACTTGTCATCCCAGCTGATTCTTCCATCATTCCTCTTTTGCTGAAAGATCTCCATGCTTCGGTACAAGGTGGGCATTCTGGTGTCACTGGTACCTTACAGAGGATCAGCCAAAACTTTACCTGGAAGGGAATGCGCAAGACGATTCGTGAGTATGTGGCTAACTGTGATATTTGTCAAAAAATTAAGCCCCCAAACCATGCCCCATTTGGTCTCCTACAACCCATTAAACCACCCGATGAAACCTGGACCGATTTGAGTATGGACTTTATTACTCACTTACCACAATCACAAGGCTTTACAGCGATCTTTGTCATTGTTGACCGATTCTCCAAAGGAGCACACTTCGCACCACTACCTCCACGCTACACAGCATCCAAGATCGCTCAGGTGTTCTGGGACACGGTGGGAAAGATCCACGGGCTACCACGCTCCATTATTTCCGATCGTGACCCTCTGTTTCTCAGCAAGTTTTGGACAACACTTTTTACCCTGCAAGGCACAACTCTACGTTTCAGCTCAGCGTATCATCCACAGACCGACGGTCAAACTGAAAGAATAAACAGATGTGTGGAACAGTTTCTGAGAGCTTTTACCTTTGACAATCCGTCTTCTTGGTCACGGTTTTTGACATGGGCTGAATATCATCATAATACTTCTTACAATAGCTCCACCGGATTGACCCCGTATCAGATAACATTTGGTCGGCCTCCACCAAACCTCTTAGCTTACACCTTGGGCTCCTCCTCCAACGCAGCAGTGAATGATCTCCTGTCCACCCGAGAGACACTCCTTACCACAGTGAAGGAACACTTGCTCAGAGCCCAACATCACATGAAAAATCAAGCGGATAAAAAACGCAAAGATCGGATTTTTACCGTGGGAGAACAGGTGTTGCTCCGCTTGCAGCCGTATCGCCAACTTTCCGTCCACCGTCGGTCATCCCAGAAGCTTGCCCTGCGCTTTTATGGCCCTTTTGAGGTCGTGGAACGCATCGGCCCTGTCGCGTATCGCCTAAAGCTCCCTCCTTGGGCCCGTCTTCATTCCGTTTTCCACGTTTCCCTTCTCCGACCGTTCAAAACTGACCACCAGTATCAGATCCATGAACTACCGGAGTATTCTCCAGATCTACCGTTAGCTCATACTCCAGCGGCGGTGGTCGGCTACAGAGACATATGGCGTCAGGGAAACAGGGTCACTCAGGTGCTGGTGCAATGGAAGGGACTACCTCCGGATGACAGTACGTGGGAGGATGAGGCTGTCATTTTTCCAGACCAGCTTCACTCTGGCGTCGTCGATGGGGAAGTCGCTGGCTTCGACAGGAACGCGACGGATACAAATGAAGCACCCACCAAAGAGGGCCAGTCTCTTTTACAACCCACACCCTCTCTCATACCCTCTGCCACCACCTACCCCATTAATGCGACATTAATTCAGCCCACTGCCCTAGATGCCTTTCCCGTTCCCCAACAGCACACTGCCCCACACCCACTCAAACCCTCTTTAATGACTCACCCACCTAGCTGTCCCAAAGCCGCTGCTACGTCTCCCCAACCGAGGCATCCGGATGGGCCAAAGCAACCTCACATCCTTGAGGACAAGGATCATTTTGGACCACAAGGGAATGTAACGGGCTTGTGTATCGGACCAGGCCCAACACCAAGGGGAAATGAGGACTGCAAACGTAAACGGAGGCAACCCAAATACTTGAAGGAATATGAGACAAACTGAAATGTAGTGGGCTCCCAAAGACTTCCTTTTAATATTACAGTATTAATAACAGAACCCTTTATAATTCATATGCTTTATGTGATTGAGTGGCCCAATAGTATAGGGCATTATATGATGTATGTTTGTGGAATGAGAAGGCAAGCAGAAAATTAACTCACTTCTCTCTTTCTCTCTCCTCATATTCTCTCTCTCTCCCAGCTCCTCTTCTCTTCTGGTAACAAACTTATTTGGAAACCCTACAGTATGTGTGTGTTCCATCTGGCAGAATTAGCTATCATCTAGAATAGTTTGTTGCTGAGGACAACAACATTCTAAATCTGGGAATTGTCGCATAGCATGCTGAATGCGAGATTTGGTAATTACTGCGGAACTACACCATGGAAAATACATCTAAACAGAAAATTGTTCTGAAAAAGGGGAGACATTTTTAACCTTCAAATTTGATGTTATCCTTATCTTGAAAAAAAAATCAAGCAATTCTCAGGTTTAAATGTGCTTATCTAGTAAATGTGCTTAATTGAATTCTTGGAATACATTGTATGAACTTCTGGCATAATATCGTATGAGCATGAGTAAATTTCAGCTAGTGTGTTTGAATTTTGTGCTTGAATGATTAATGATGCCTAATGATTCTTTTGGAAGTCTAGCTTGACATCATAGCTAGTGAAGTTTTGTGCTTAAACACTTATTTTATTCTGAGAGACTTCATTGTGATAGCATTTTAGAACTTGCTTTGTTTCTCTGAGATGCATGCATTGATTGAAATGATTAAGGCAAATTTTATTCTGTTAGCCATGGCCAAATAACCCACCTACATCAATTTTTCCATTGCTAACCCCTTTGAGCCTGAGCCTTTTTGTTCATAATTCCTGTTGATTGCTTAGCCATATTCCTATTATCTTACCTTAATTGAGATTGAATCACTGATGTTTTGAAATGGAAACAAAGAAATTGAGGTAAGCTCCACAGAGGTCAATGAAAAGAAAGGCGACTGAATTGTGCCCTTAAAATAAAAGGAGAAAAAGGAAAAAGCAAAAGAAAAAGGAAAAGGGTGAATGCAAAGAAAATGTAGCTGAAAGGACGTAATTCCCGAAATTCTGTGAGAATGTTAGTGGAGCAAAATAAATGAGTTGAAGGTGTTAACAAAAGAAATAATATCAGTTTTTCAATCTCATTGTTGTTTGAGCTACTACCCATAAATTCCTACCCTTTAGCCTGGCCAAGTTACAACCTGTGAAGTCCTTTTGATCAATTGTGCATGTGTTAATGTTCCTCATCTTTAGGAACTTGAGAATATGATCAAGCTTATGGTAATGTTATTACTGTGATGGATTGAGTGATTGTCACTCCCCCAAATACTTGAGTGTCGAGCGTTATATATTTATCTTGGTGAGGGGTGTTCAAGTTGGATTCTGATATTTTCATAAGAATAGAAGGCATTGTTAAAAGTTCTTTGCATTGATTCAATCATGCTTGGTATAGTGATCTATTGATTGGCTGAACGATGTTATGTTGGATTAATTGATAATTTCCTGGATTAAGTCTTGTACATTGCTGGGGACAACAAAGTTTAAATCTGGGAATTATTTGATATGCGATGAGCATATGAGGAATTTTAAGACAAAAAGAGGAAGAATGTGACTCAATCTGATGCAAGAAAGGCAAAATAACTGTTAAATTTGTCCAATATCTGAATATAAGGTGTTATATTGATTTTGTGTCGATTTCACAGGAAAAATGCACAAATTGAAGTTAAAAGAAAACTAAAAGCCCACGCTACAAGCGTGGGAATGGCGCTTGTAGCGTGAAAGACACAAATCGGACAGAAGCCCTCACGCTGAGAGCGTGAGGACTGCGCTTGCAGCGCGTGGAAGAAGAAAATGGCAGAGGCTCCCACGCCCACAACGCGGGAACCACGCTGCCAGTGTGGGAGGCGCGAACAATTGAAATTTGAAATTTGGAGAATTAGGTCAAGGTCTCTTATAAATAGAGACTCAACCTTGAAAGGAAGATACTCAGAGAACCCTGGAGGTAGATTCGGCTTGGAAGAGAGGAATTCGTTCTTCGTGTTCGTCGTTCATCATCCCGTTCTTGTATTTTCTTTTCTCTTTTTCTTTAAGTTTATGTTGAATCTCAGATCAGTGATCATGATGTTGATTGGCTAGATCTATTTACTGTAGTCAGGGTCATGATCCCTTTGTGAACATCTGATGCGAAGGATTGAATCACTCTGTATGTTGATTTTAATATACTTCATCTTTATCTTGTGCGTATTGATATTATTTCCGTTAGATCTGATCAACCTAATAGGGGATGATATTATGGGGATTAGAGCTCGCAATAGGAATGTTGGGGTTCTGATTCTGAAAGGAGATAAAGATGACAATTTATGCATGTTCAAGGGATAGACTTGTATAAATCGCAGTCGTTGGATTTATCTGCGTAATGCTTAATTTCATGCTGGATTACTAAGGGATTAGGATTCCAATTGAATTAAAGGGTTAGATCACCAAGGGATTGGGATCTAACTAATCATTCTTAAGATGATAATTTGTCTGAGTTATTAATTTCAATGAATATTGTGAATCAATCCAGAGTAAAAAGTGGGATCATTTGGTGAATGTACCCTGGTTGCAGTGTTTTCTCATATCTTTTTACAAAAACATTCATTTTCGTTCTTATTTTATTCCTTTTAACAAAAATATAAAAACAAGTATTTTACTTTTCTTATCATTTAATTTAAATTACAATTATTTGTCAACAAACAATCGATTTGTCCAACTTAAGAGGACTGGTTATCGTAGTAATTGTTTTACAATCCCTGTGGAGACGATCTATACTTACTACTTTATTACTTGTGCGATCGGTACACTTGTCGAATTGCCAACAGGTTTCATCTGCAATATGGGTATCGTGTTTTGTCTGGCGCAATGTGGGCATCGCGACTTACGCGCGATGTTTGTCT
>JAVKPL010002521.1:0-18395 GCA_032173675.1 Gastrolobium villosum
CAACACTCACCAAAAAGACCCACTTTTCTTCACTCTCTTCATCTTCCAACACTCACACTTACAGTGAAAGTCACACACACCCAAACCTTCTCAAACTCAGCATCCTTTCCCACACTCTTTCGCAAACCAAGCAAATCCACGCCTTTGCCATCCTCCATGGCTTCCTTCCCCGCAGTGTCTCCCTCTGTGCCTCCCTCATCCTCCAATATGCCACCTTTGGACACCCCACGACTTCCCTTCTTCTCTTCGAACACAGCGTTCCATTTTCCCGCAGTGCCTTCTTGTGGAACACCCTTTTCCGTGCTAACTCCATTGCAGGAGTCTTTGATGGGTTCCGAGCCTATAACCGCATGGTTCGTGCTGGTGTTAAGCCTGATGATCACACCTACCCTTTTGTCCTGAAGGGATGTTCTGATTTTATGGAGGTTGGGAAGGGTAGGGAGGTTCATGGTGTTGTGTTTAAGTTTGGCATTGATTGGGATGTCTTCGTTGGGAATACCCTTTTGATGTTTTATGGTAATTGTGGGATTTTTGCTGATGCAATGAAGGTGTTCGATAAAATGCGTGAGAGGGATAAGGTGTCCTGGAATACTGTTATTGGGTTGTGTTCTCTTCATGGGTTTTATAAGGAGGCAATTGGTTTTTTTAGAGAGATGATTGTAGCCACGCCGGGGATTAAACCGGATCTGGTTAGTGTTGTTAATGTGTTACCGGTGTGTGCTGAGACTGAGGACGATGTGATGGCGAGAATTGTGCACTGTTATGTTTTGAAGGTTGGTTTGTTGGGAAATGTAAAGGTTGGAAATGCGTTGGTTGATGTTTACGGGAAATGTGGGAGTGGGGAGGCTTGTAGGAAAGTTTTTGATGAAATGGATGAGAGAAATGAGGTTTCTTGGAATGCTATTATTACTAGTTTTTCTTTTAGAGGGCTCTATACGGATGCTTTGGATGTATTTAGGTTGATTATTGATGCTGGAATGAGACCGAACTCTGTCACAATTTCTACTATGCTACCTGTATTGGGAGAACTTGGACTTTTTAAGCTGGGAATGGAGGTCCATGGGTTCAGTTTAAAGACGGCTATTGAGTCTGATATTTTTATTGCTAACTCATTGATAGATATGTATGCGAAATCAGGATCTTCAAGAATAGCATCCACTATATTCAACAAAATGGACGATAGAAATATTGTGTTTTGGAATGCTATGGTTGCGAATTATGCTCAGAACAGGCTTGAGTTTGCAGCGGTAGAATTAATAAGGCAAATGCAAGCTCATGGAGAAACCCCCAACAATGTAACCTTCACAAATGTTCTTCCAGCTTGTGCAAGATTAGGTTTCCTGAATGTTGGAAAAGAAATTCATGCCAGGATAATACAGGCCGGATGTGCCTTTGATTTGTTTGTCTCTAATGCTCTGACAGACATGTATTCAAAATGTGGATGCTTAAAACTTGCTCAAAATGTCTTCAATATTTCTGTCAGGGATGAAGTTTCCTACAACATACTAATTATAGGCTATTCTCAAACAAGTGACTGCTCAGAGTCTCTAAATTTGTTTTCAGAAATGAGACACTCTGGCATGATGCCTGATATTGTTTCATTCATGGGTGTTATGTCAGCCTGTGCAAATCTGGCTTCCATAGAGAAAGGCAAAGAGATCCATGGGCTGCTGGTAACAAAGCTTTTTCACACTCATCTTTTTGCAGCAAATTCACTCTTGGATTTATACATGAAGTGTGGTCAAATAGATCTTGCTACGAAGGTCTTTGACCATATTCAAATCAAGGATGTGGCTTCTTGGAATACTATGATTTTGGGTTATGGTATGCTAGGTGAGTTGGACACTGCAATCAACCTTTTTGAAGCAATGAAGGAAGATGGTGTGGAATATGATTCAGTTTCATTTATTGCAGTTTTGTCAGCATGTAGTCATGGAGGGCTAATTGAGAAAGGGAGCAAATACTTTAAGAAGATGAAAGCTCTTAATATTGAGCCAACACATATGCACTATGCTTGTATGGTTGATCTACTTGGAAGGGCTGGTCAAATGGAAGAAGCTGCGGACCTTATTAGAGGCCTTTCTATTGTACCAGATGCTAATATATGGGGTGCACTACTTGGAGCATACCGAATACATGGGAATCATTAAAGCCATATACACGGTAGAAACATTAAAGCCATATACACGGTAGAAACATTAAAGCCATATATATATATATATATATATATATGAGTTTGTGTTTTCTAAAGTTACTTTAGATAACTTTATTTAATGTTCATCGAAACAACGTCGTTTTGGTGTGGAAATCATGGTGTTTTTGTAATTTTAATTTATTTCAGGGTTATAATAGTCTTTATCATTCTAATTTTTTAATTTTTCAACCCCAAAATGACGTTGTTTTGATGAACATTAGATAAAGTTTTCTAAAGTAACATTAGAATTAAGGATGCGTTTCTGGTCTATGGTGGAGTTAATGAGTTAACAGTGAAAGGGTTCACTGATGCCAGCTTTCAGAGTGACAAGGATGACTGCAAGTCACAGTCAGGATTCGTATTCACCTTAAGTGGTGGGGCAGTATCTTGGAAGAGTTCCAAGCAGGAGACAACATCAGATTGAACGACAGAAACTGAATACATAGCTGCTTCCGAAGCGGCTAAGGAGGCCGTGTGGATCAAGAAGTTCATAAATGAACTAAGGGTGGTTCCAAGCGTGGATGAGTCCATACAGTTGCTTTGCGACAACACAGGAGCCATTGCGTAGTCAAAGGAACCTAGGTCTCATCAAAGATCTAAACACGTGCTCCGCAGATATCATCTGATTAGAGAAATCATTGATAGGAATGATGTAAAAATGGATTATGTTCCCACAGACGATAATCTGGCTGATTCTCTGACAAAGGCTGTTTCTCAGATAAAACATGATAGTCATTATGAGGCTTTGGGCATACGACTTAGGTCTGATTGGCTCTAGGCCAAGTGGGAGCTTGTTAGTATATGGGTGTCCTAGAGACAATCTTTTGATTAAATAAATGACACTAGATGTAGAACTATTTGTCGCAAATGAATAATAGCAATCTTTATCCAGTTTCATATTATGTCTCGATATTATTGTTAATATTATATGAATGAACTGGATAAACCCCTTGGAATAGAACAGGTATCACTTGAGTATCTGTGATGAGATCACGATCATGAGGATTCAAGGATATCGCATGTCTATTCCTAATTATATGTTCCTAGTCTAGAGACACTGAGATTGGGGATCAGTGATCTCGGGTAAGACTAGTACGACTTATCTACTTGTATATGGATATAAGGTAAAGACCTCATGAGCTACAGATATGGAGATGTTTTAGCTAAAGTCGTGGGTGGACCTATAAGAGTATAGCTCGCACTGAACAGACCCGAAAAGAGATTCTATGAGGAAATCTCACAGATAGTGTCATTAGAGTAATCTCTTTATATTGTTCAGTCAAGGACGGTTAACGAAATCATCATGAGTCAGGGCTGCCCTGCACCAGAGACAAGCAGCCAGCATGCAACAAGTGCAGCTGAACCAACCTCAAGAGCATCACGAGGCAGCAGCCCACCTCCATGCAATCCTACTGAGGCAGTGACCAGTGAGACAGCAGCTGCAGCTAGCAGTGGCACCAGGGCCAGATTCATGTGCTTCATGTCTACACCAGGGTTTAGGCCACGTAGGCCAGCCCCACACAAATGATTTGGAAAACTCTGTAATGACTGATATTAGGCCAGTTCAAATGTGACAGTTGGCATTTTTTTGTAATTAGAACAGTTCATTGGAATTGTAATTAGGCAAGTTATTTGGAATTAGTTTGGTTTTGGCCCTATTCAAATGATTCACCAATGGCTTTTTTTTTTGTATGCCTCTGGTTATGGCCATATTAAGTAGAAACACTTTGTTTTTTTTGGAGGACTATTGTGTTGGTCTGAATTGTATATTATGTCAGTTGGTTTTTTTGAAGTTGTAAGTATAATCTGATGAAATCAATGGAATATGTTCTGTTAAATTCTATATCTTTGCTGTCATTACTATTTTTCATTGCTGACATTAGTAATTGAACTGATACATCCTGCTTCTCAGTTGAGGTTTTGGAACAAGATTGTGTTGGTCTTCTTACAATCTCTTTGTTGTCATTGCTTGTCATTACAACTTTTACTGATACAATTTTTTGTTTCTGTCAATAATTGTGCTTATATTTTGTATGTTGCTGTCATTATGGGGTCATGTGTAAACATACCCGAACTTAGCACATTGGTCCCTGTTATGTACCTCATAGGTCCTCAACATTTTTTTATCGAGGACCTTTTTAGTCCCTATTTTTTTCCACACTGGGCCTCATTGGTCCCTACCAATTTCATCGGGGGCCTGTTTAGTCCCTGTTAAACATGACAGTGACACCAATGCCCTTAGAAACTGTTACCAAACCCACTGGTCATTCCCGACCTTCTGTATAATTCCCTCCAACCTTGTTGTTAGTGTTCATACAGTCTTTTTCATTTTTAATTAGCATTTCCAGTTAACTTAATACTGCATTTTGTGCTTTCAGAACAATCAAGTTCAAGGACATTAAACAAATTATATACATCCTTCATGAACAAAATCTCATTACATCCCAACACTGGTCTTTTTATTACAAAGAAGCATACATATTACAGATTAAAAATCAACATTTCAGCCACCCTACTACAAAGATATATACATATTACAAAGACAATGATAATGGATCCAGCAAACACCCTAGCACACCTACACACATGCATCATTTCCTTCTTAACCCTTTCAAAGTCTGCCTGCATCTTCATTGATATGTCTTCAATCTTTATGCAGTGCTCATTAATTTTCTTTTTGTGGTCATTCACTTCCAGCTGCATTTCATCATTAAGCTTCATGTCCAAAAAGTTCAACTTGAATTCTATTTCAGTTACATTCAACTCCAGCTTGTTAATTGTCCAATCTTCCAGCTCCATGGTATCAGATGTAGCATCATCCACCCATGTAAGAAAGTTATAATGTGGCTTCTTTTCCTAAACCAAATTCAACAATACAGTTAATAACATTGACATTAGAAAAAGAATGCATGAAAAAATCAACCTCACCTTGAAGTTGGGGCACCCAAAAAATGATCTATTAAGGTTTCTAATGGTCTTCGAGGTGTAAACAACAACGGGCCTCCCACATTTACACAATGGAGCAGCTCTACTTCTTCCACTTCTGGACCCAAATGAACTACTTGAGCTCCCCCTTCCAGAAGAGATATTCATGGCATAAAAACTAAGAACAACTCTAAATCATACAGTATAAACCCACCTTCACTAAACCGTCAATCAGTTTTCCCCAAATTCATGTATTCAATCTTCGATTCAATCCCATGCTTTCTGGTGTAAGAACAACCCTAACAAAAAAAACGACAACGTTCCTTGGATGAAAGAGAACTGGTCTGACCAACGTGGATGATTCTCTTCAAACGACGTCATTCCTAAGCCAACGTGGCCTTCAGCATGTCACTTAACATGACACATCATCGCCGTCAGTGACACCGTGAGTTTTGGATTGACAGAAGGACTAACGTGGGTCCTGTTTCTCTTTGTTGGGGACTATCTAATGAGTTTTTTTTGTGAGGGACTAAATTGGGCAACGTGTTTTTTGTCAGGGACCAATTTGGGCATTTACTATTTATTTTTTTTGTCAACTCTATCTCCTCCTTTATCTATCTCTTTCTCTCTCTTAAAATGACACAACTTTACATCCTTTAAAATGACACACACTTTACCCTATATTTTTTCATGAAAAAATTTGTGGTTGTACGTAATTGTGTTAAAAATTTGAAAACTTTGCTGTTTTTGGGATCCACTCAAGCTTAATTAGATTAATTAGGAAATTGATGAATCGATAGAGAAATAAAAAAAATTGCTTCCGCAAAAATTATTTTCTTTGACACTAGATTTTTTAAATGTTGTAAAACGTGTTGGGTTTATCCTCTTTCACTTAAAGCCCAATTGGGCTTAGTGAGTAAGAAGTGCCCAAGTAGCTTAGGGCTAGGGTTTTTTGCCACCCATATATATTCTTCTCTTCCAATCATCACCTGCTAATCTTCTGCTACTTTGTTGTTGAGGTAAGGTCATCTTTCTAAAAGTAATAGAGTTGCCACACACCATCCCCTTCCCCCATAAAGAGATTAGTCTGGAAGGTCTGCCATTAACCAGCCTCTACAAGGAGATCGTTCGTGCTGCAATGCAGATGAGATTAGTTTGTGAAAGAAGTTCACATACAAAGGGATCACTTAAGAGGTATTCCTTGTGTGTTTGTGAGATGATGATAATTCGGTAAGCATACAAATTTACTAGATCGTAAAATCGCTTCCGCATCAATCTAATCATTCCTTCAATTTGTATCAGAGTCATGGTTGTGCATTTGTGGGTTATTCTAGTCTTACTATTCATGTAATTAGTTTGCTTCATGAAATATGGCACCTAGAATTCTATATTTGTTGGTCATATATTTGTATGTGTATCTTTTATAATTTTTTTCATAAAAAGTGATGCTTTTATTTTGGTTTTTGATTTTTGGCTTTTAATCCATGGTAGAGATTTAATTGTATTCTTTTAGGACTGTAACAAGGGGATTAATCCTTTGTGATTAGGTTTTCTCCCTGTTTTCATTTTAATTTTAGTATATTTTTCAATTTTTTGTAAAAGTGTAATGAAAAGAAGATCGAAAAGAAGAGAAAACAACGACGTTAAGATCTGTTTGGACGTGTTCGTGACCTTCTAGTGGCCGATCGGAGAAACCAACCCCGTGGCATGATAGATGATAGAATCATGAGAAGAAAGGTGACCGGAATGGTAGGAATGGTCGCCATAAGTGCCCGCACATAGGCCTCACTCGCGGGCAAATATGAGGCGCGTGAGGGCATATAGAGAGTCTTTTTCTGGTGATTCTAGTGCGTCATGTCCCTCTATTCATGTCGGTCATGTCTAGGAGTCTCGGGCTAAGATTACTTCATGTGACGACACTTGGACGTGAAGGCTAGGGTTCCTAAAAGTTAAGGGGTTTCTTGCCAAAATTTAGTATTTTGGGCTTTTAGGCCAATGGTTATCATAAAGGGACTTGAATCACATTCTTATGGACTAAAAGGAAGGACGAGATAGACAGAAGTGTTTTTTTTTCTTATTTTGTAATTTTTTTATTTTTGTATAGGGAATCATGTATTAAAGTCTAGTTTATAATTGTTTTATTTTGAATGAGTGGATGAATTATATAGTTTGGCAGCTGGGAACTAAGATCCTGAACCTTGACGTCTAAGTCGATTTTTGCTTCGGAAGCTCCTCCCTCAACTTGGAGATCTCGCCCACCTTAATAGAAAGTGTCGAACTGGAAGCGTTGGACAAGTCGAGTCTCTGATGGAGATCGTGAAAAGATTGAATCAGAGTAGTCGCCTTTAACGACTCCTCTTCCTTCCGAGCTAACATAACCTGCATGTCAACATTAAAGGTTAACCTCCATCAATTGAGGAGGAGGCTTCAAGGCAACACGGAGATGATCAGAAACTCCAATCTTCCATAATTTCTTTGGCTCTAAACACACAGCTTTCCCAAAGGGAGCGTTAGGAGGAGAAGGGGGAGGTGGAGAGGAGCAACCTGAGAAGTAACGACATTGGTATTAATGACCCTGGCAGTCGAACTACCACCTGCAGGTTCAAGTCGCCTTTTCTTTGAAGCCTTGCCAACAGGGTCAGTTTCATCTGACTTTCCTTTCGATGAGCCCTTCTTCTTATATACTTCTTTTAATCGGAGCTTGTCATATTTACTTCAATAAAAAGTTTTGATTAGAAAGCAACTCTAAGAACAAAAAAGAAAAACCCAGCATAGCCAGAATCACCTACCAAGTTCTTAAAGAAGGTCATCTCTGAGTTTATCTTCCGTATGACTTAAGTCAAGAATGTCGTAGTCCTCAACATAAGCCATCAGGACTGTGAAGCTAAGTCTCTCCTCATCAGAGAGCGAAGGATCACGAGTTGTATAATCCCCAGGTCACCTGAGGTAATGATTCTAACTCCAATAAAGCTCAAACCGAGCCAATAAATAATAGTCCTCAAGCATATCAATGGCAAACCAAGGATAGCAACCGGGATGGACTGCCACCTTAAGATAGTGCTCTTTAAAACCCTTGAAGGATTAGGTGAAAGATATGAAGATTCTGCGATCAAGCGCGCTGTTAAGAGTGACCCAACCTTTCCGTTTTTTGACCTCGGCTCCAGACCGAGATGTATATATATTAAACAAAAAGAAAAAGAGAGAAACAGTGCACGGAAGGTTGAGTTAAGCGCACATCTGCTCGAAACCTCGAATAAAGGCCCATAAGTTTGGATGAAGTTACGTGGGAGCAACATGAAGTCTGCGAAGCATGACCATGTGGAGAAAGGGGGAATTTGATTCCCACCTTAGTAATCATATCCTATTAAAAGAAGAAAAAATTGGGCTCATCTTAACTTGAACCCGCACATATCGACAGGAAGAAGGTTGACCTCGACAGTATTTTCCGTGGGAAGATCGGCAATATCCTCAACCAACAAACGAGATCACATGTGGAGAATTTCCAACAACACCCAGTCCTAATTGTCAACCTCTTCGACCCAGATAGAATCGCAACCCGCCTGAGTCTTCGGCAACCCCACCACGAAGTCCTTGGAAATGCTCTCCCACTTCCACTGTGGAATCTCAAGAGGTTGAAGCTTACCAGACGGTTTCTGGTGCTCAATCTTCACTTTCTGACATATAAGGCACTTGGACACGTAGACTGCTATGTCTTTCTTCATGCCCGGCCACCAAAAATTTCTTTTTAAGTCCTGGTACATTTTTGTGAAAGTAACTGGCCTTTGAAGGCCGATGCATGTAAGGTGTAAAACAAAATTTTTACTGCGGAACATACATGCACACAAAGGTTCATGCTTTAAGACAACATGATGTTACCTTGTTTTTGGCCTGATCAGTCAGGGAGATCAGATGTCAGGCTTGAAGGGTTCAAACCCTCTAATGGTGATCCACACCACCGTTCGTCAATGATGCAAGAACCCTTTCTTGAAAGCCACCAGATGAACACCACAGTGAGGCTTGCTATGCGCACAAGTGGTGAAGGTGGAGGCTAGGTATTCTGTTTGAAAAGGTGTAGTGAACTACCCTACAGAATGGTGCATAGATGGAGGAGAGTTGGCTAGGTTTTTTCAAAACCCTAAGGTGAGGAACAAGTGTTATGCGCACACTTGGAGAGGAGGAGAGATTTTAAATCATTCAAAATGAAAACCAACTTTCAAACTCTTTTGAAGTTTGCGCATGGAACAGGGAGGATAAGGTGGAGCTGTTGCAAAACCAATTTTGCCAACAACCTCCAATCTTATCCACATGAAATTAAGTTCAAAATAATTTAAACTTAAATTAATAAACTATCATATAGTATACACTTTTCATGCGCATAATTCAGCCCTAGAAGGGGTCCAAATATATTGAGTAGTTGCATTCAAAATTTGAATCAACTCACCCACTGATTCCCTCAACCACCAAATCTGAATGGAGCTTTGTTTTAAGTGATAAGATGACATCCTTATCACTTAAACTTGCGCACCAAACAGCCCAAGGAAGTGTTCCAAAGATGCTTCTTGATCCAAGGAATATGCTCCAATAAGATCCTGTCTTATCCTTTTGTTATGAAACAACTTTTCAAAGCCAATTCAAATTCGAATTCAAACACTTGAATTCAAATGTTCAAACATTCAAATTCAAAATTCAAAATTCAAAATTCAAAATTTCAAATTTCAAATTCAAAATTCGAATTCCAAAATTCAAATTCCAAATTCAAATTTCAAAATTCAAATTTCCAATTTCAAATTTCAAATTCAAAATTCGAATTTCGAAATTCAAATTCCAAATTCAAATTTCAAAATTCAAATTTCAAATTCAAAATTCGAAATTCAAATATTTGATTATTAATTTAACTAATTAAATTAATTAGTAATGGCTTGGACTATCCAAGCACATTACTAAGCTCCATGCACCACCCACCCTATTAGGTGGGCTTCCAAACAGCTTCTTGGGCTAACAACCATTATTAAGCCCAATACCTTTAAAGCTAGTCCATCATGACTACAAGGTGTTAGTGTGTGACCCATTAGGTCCAACTTAGCTTCTGACATAACTGGGCTTGGGCCCAACAAGCCCATAACCCAATTAATGACAACACAGAGCACTAGCAATGCTTTGTTGCCCCAGAACTAGTCAGATTAATGACTTGATCATCCTATTGCACATATTTGGTTACCGTATGTATTTCCCTTCGTCTCAGTTATCTTCCCATTAACCTAGGGTAAGGAAATGTATCAACCCCTGCGGTTTAGGGTAAGCTTTATTCGAAATAGAGAATCTTCAATTTACTGACTCTAAAGGCAGATCATCTCATGATCTCTTTTACTATGCATAGATTCCCGAGTCCCTGTAAATGTCATCCCGATTTCTCCGGTTTACATATAACCTAATCTCTCACAGAGATTTGACGAATTCCTTCAGCTTATTACCCTAGCCCTGTGCCCTTTAAGGACACGCCCAACAGTATACCTATGAGTCTCCATGTTTCAGGCAGACGAGGCATACAATCAAAACATGCCTTCAAGAACACAGTCTAGGTAATAACTTCTGGTCTGAGGAAAGACATACCCAAACATAAAGAGATTACTCTAATGACACTATCTGTGAGATTTCCTCATAGAGTCTCTTTTTGGGTCTGTTCAGTGCGAGCTATACTCTTATAGGTCCACCCACGACTTTAGCTAAGATATCTCCATATCTGCAGCTCATGAGGTCTTTACCTTGTATCCATATACAAGTAGATAAGTCGTACTAGTCTTACTCGAGATCACTGATCCCCAAACTCAGTGTCTCTAGACTAGGAACATATAATTAGGAATAGACATGCAATATCCTTGAATTCTCATGATCGTGATCTCATCACAGATACTCAAGAGATACCTGTTCTATTCCAAGGGGTTTATCCAGTTCATATAATATTAACAATAATATCGAGACACAATATGAAACTGAATAAATAGTGCTTTCATTTATTTGCGACAAACAAAGTTCTACATCTAGTGTCCTTTATTTAATCAAAAGATTGTCTCTAGGACACCCATATACTAACAAGCTCCCACTTGGCCTAGAGCCAATCAGACCTAAGTTGTATACCTAAAGCCACATAATCACTATCATGTTTTCTCTAAGAAACAGCCTTAGTCAGAGAATCGGCCAGGTTTTTAACTGTGGGAATATAATCCATCTTTACACCCATTCTATCATTGATTACTCTAATTAGGAGATATCTGCGGAGCACATGTTTAGATCTTTGATGAGACCTAGGTTCCATTGACTGCATAATGGCTCCAATGTTGTCGCAAAGCAACTGTATGGGCTCATCCACGCTTGGAACCACCCTTAGTTCAGAAATGAACTTCCTTGATCCACACGGCCTCCTAAGCCGCTTCCGAAGCAGCTATGTATTCAGCTTCTGTCATTAAATCTGCTTTAGTATCCTGCTTGGAACTCTTCCAATATACTATCCCACCATTTAAGGTGAATACGAACACTGATTGTGACTTACAGTCATCTTTGTCACTCTGAAAGCTGGCATTAGTGAACCCTTTCACTGTTAACTCATTAACCCCAGCATAGACCAGAAATACATCCTTAGTTCTTCTTAAGTATTTAAGGATGGTTTTGACTGCCGTCCAGTGATCCTCTCTAGGGTCTGACTGGTATTTGCTCATAATTCCAATAGCCGAAGCGTATGGAATTCCACTCATGCAATCCTGTTAGGACACATAGCCCTTGATAGGTGTACCCCATTGTTGCGTTCTCGGCAAGTATACCGATCGTTCCAAGTAATAAAGTGATAAGTAAGATCGTCTCCACAGGGATTGATAAACAATTACTACTATAACCAGTCCTCTCAAGTTAGATAAATCAATTGGTGTTTCCACACTATGGTAACTCAAAATGTAAAGACTTGTTTTTAGGGTTTTATGAAAAAGACTTAAAATAAATGCAGAAAATGTTTTTGTAGAAGAAGTGATGAAGAAGACTGTAGCCAGGGTACATTCACCAATTGTTCCCAATTTTACTTCGGATTGATTCATAATACCTATTTGGAATTAACAACTCAGACAAATTATCATCTTTTAGAAATAATTAGTTAGATCCCAATCCCTTGGCGATCTAACCCTTTACTTCAATTGGAACCCTAATCCCTTAGTAATTCCGCCTGAAAGTAAGCATTATGACTGCAATCCATGCAAGTCTATCCCTAGAACATGCATGGAGAGTCATCTTTATCTCCTTTCAGGATCAGTATTCCAATATCCCTATTGTGAATCCTGATCCCCAAAATATCATTTCCTATTAGGTTGATCAGATCTAATAGAAATAATATCAATACGCTCAAGATAAAAGATGAAATATATTAATTCAATACATAGAATGATTCAATCCTTGTAACAATTGTTTACAAAGGGATCATGCCCCTGACTACAGAAATAGATCTAGCCAATCAACATCATGATCGCTGATCTGATTTCAACATGAACTGAAAAGAAAATAAAGAAAAGTACAAGAATGAAGTGATGAACACGAAGAACGCCTCCTCTAGGTCTTGTGATATGTATTCTGAGATGTTCTTTCTTCAAAGGTTGAGTCTCTTTTTATAAGAGACTTTGACCTAATTTGCAACATTTGAACCTTCTCATTTTCGCGCCTCCCACGCTCAGAGCGCCATCCCCGCACTGTGAGCGTGGGAACCTAGGTCTCTTTTGATGTTTTTGCCTTCATTTGTTTATCTTCCTTGATATTCAGACTTTGGATATTTTTACTCTTTTTCTCTGCTTTTCTTGCATTGATTGAGTCATTTTCTTCCTCTTTTTGCCTTGTAATTTCCTATATGCTGATCGCATATCAAATAATTCCCAGATTTGAACTTTGCTGTCCCTAGCAATGTACAAGACTAAATCCAGGAAACAGATTAATCCAACATAACACTGTACAGCCAACAGATCATCATACTAAGTATACTTGAATCAATGCGAAGAATTTTTAATAATGCCTTTCATGAAAAGATTAGAATCTAATTTGCACATCCCTCACCCAGATAATCAAATAACGATCAAAACTCAAGTGTTTGGGGAAATGACAATTACTCAAGCTATCACAGTAACAACATTATCATAAACTTGCTCATATTCTCAAGTTCCTAAAGATGAGGAACATTAATACATGCAAAATTGATCAAAAGGACACAGGTTGTAACTTGGCCAGGCTAAAGGGTGGGATTTATGGATAGTAGCTCAAGTAACAATGAGATTGAAAATTTGATAGTTTTTCATTTTTAACACATTCAACTCATTTGTTTTGCTCCACTAATGTTCCCACAGAATTTCGGGAATTTAATTCCTTCCGCCATATTTTCTTTATATTCACCTTTTTCTTTTTCCCTTTTAAAGGCACAATTCAGTCACCTTTCTTTATCTTGACCTCTGTGGAGCTTACCTCAATTTCTTTGTTTTATTTCAAAACATCAGGGATTCAATCTCATTTAAGGTAAGACAATAGGAATATGTCTAAGCAATCAACAGGAGTTATGAACAAAAAGGTTCAGGCACAAAGGGGTTAATACTGGAAGAATTCACATAGGTGGTTTATTTGGCCATGGCTACAGAATAAAATTCTGCCTTTATCATTTCAATCAATGCATGTATTTCAGAGAAACAAAGCAAGTTCTAGAATGCTATCACAGTGAGGTCTCTCAAAATAAATTAAGTGTTTGGGCCCAAAAACTCACTAGCTATGATGTTAAACTAGATTTCCAAAATAATCATTTAGGCATTTATTAACCATTCAAGCATAGCAATTTAGACATACTAGTTGACAAAATTTGCCTATACAATATCATGCTAGCAGTTTATGTATCCAGAATTTAATCAAGCATAATTGTACCTGAGAATTTTTTTTTTATTTTTCAATACAAGACTTCTTTTTCATGGTGTATGGTGTAGTTCCCCCACATTCATCAACCTTGCAATCTTTGCATTCAGCATGTATGCAATAATTCCCAGATTTGAATGTTGCTGTCCACAGCAACAAACTAATCTAAGATATAGCTTAAGCTGCGAGATGTAGTACACACATAATTGTTAATATCCAAAGCAAAATACGCAAGAAAATATAACCCAATATAAATTGCCAGCAACCTTAACTCTGTTCAACCTTTTAAAAAGATGTAAAACTAAATTGTTCCAAGAAGTTTAAAACAAAATGCAGTAAATGGTAGTGGAGGAATAAGGTCAAAAGTCATCCATAAATTCATCAGCTTCAAAATCACCCAGGATGTCATCATCTGCAGTATTGGAAGGCATAGATGGACCTGCTTGTGTACCAGGTGGAACTTGACCCATTAATCCAGCCGTGTCAATTCCCCTATCCAAGCATAGTCGCTCCAACATGCTCATCATATAGTTGTTCTGAACCAGTAACTGTTGGAGCAACTGAGAGTCAGTAGATGTGGATGGTGCTGATACTGGGGCAGGTGGTGGAACAGCACCGCCAGATGCTTTCCATATTGCTTGCCTTCGGGACTCCTTCTGCATTTCATTATACAGACGCTGTGTTAATTCTGCTTTGGTCTTTACATCCCTGGGCTCATCATCTGGTATATCTACTCCTGCTTTTATGCAAAGCTGCTCAATGAGGGAGCAGTGAGCCAGACTAAAGTCTAACCTGCCATGAGTAATCATGTGGACTATTCTATCAGACAGAATAGCCCCAATATGGAGGTTGTAATCTCCCAGCAGAGTATACAACAGTACTGCCCTTTCCACATTGACATCACTTAGATTAGTAGAAGCCATGATGGTGGAATTGATGAAGGAGTGCCAGAAAATTGCCTCTTCATTGAGATCTAGCCTATCCAATTTTTCTGGCACGGCTGGCTGGCCTTGTTTGGCTTTCCATGCAGAATTTGGTTGAGTGATGCCTTCCCGAATAGTGGTAGCCAAAGCCGGCATTTCTTCCCTATATAGCCCGTCGACCGGCTGCATCCTGTTGAAGGTGTCAGTGAAAAAATAGGATTGGGTTGCTTCCCATGAGGTGTTCAGCAACCTCTCAATTTGGAAGGCTGTAAAAGAGACTTCCTTCCCCCGGACCCAGCTCTTTCTTGTCCTGTCTACTGTTTCCTTGTCAGCATTGGCACAGAATTCGCGCAATATGGTGCTGCAGCTTGCCTGTGGAAGTTGTATCAACTTGTTCCATTTCCTTCTTTGAATGGTCAGGATTACTGGACAGTCATCCGCCAGGAGACTGCTGATTCTTCGTTCCGGTATGATTTTCTTTCTTAAAAACCAGTTGTGGTACCGGTCTTGGGCTTCCGGAGACAGAAACCGGTTACCATCAAAATCTACCAGAGCAGGGGCTCTTGGCCTTTTGGTGCCAGCTGCACCTGCGGGCTTTTTGGCTACCTTCTTTTGCTTGTCTCCTGCCATTTGAAGAATGAACAAACACCTACCACGTCTTGATGAAGAGGAAGATGGTGGAGGTGAGTAGAGTGGGAGAAGAAGAAGAAGAAAGGAAGGGGAAAAGAAGAAGAAGAAGAAGAAGAAGAAGAAGAAGAAGAGAGGGGAAGGGGGGGTGGCGGCTGAGAGAGAGAGAGGAAATGAGGGAAAAAACTAGGGTTTCCCCTTTTTAAAAAAAATTGGTCGCGCTTACCGCGCTCACAGCGCCATACCCGCGCTGTGAGCGCGGTACTCTCTGGCAATTTTTGCTCTCCCGCGCTGATGGCGCGGATCTCGCGCCCTCAGCGCGGATTCCACTGCCCTTTTATGCTGGTCCACGCTGCTAGCGTGGTAACCGCGCTATCAGCGTGGACTAACCCCTTTTTTTTTTTTTTTAAAGATGAAATATCAAAGATATATCCACTGGTTGCCTCCAGTAAGCGCTTGTTTAATGTCACGAGCCTGACTGGAACCATGTTTAATCGGGTGAAGTCAAAGAGACAGAAATTATCTCTCTATTCACAGGTTCCCCAAAGTAAATTTTTAGCCGATTTCCATTTACTTTAAAAGATCTCTCATCATTCAGGGGAGAGATTTCAATGGTGCCATATGGAAATACATTCTTCACTACAAAGGGACCAGACCAACGAGATTTAAGTTTTCCTGGAAACAATTTCAATCTAGAATTGTACCGTAATACCTGTTGACCAGGTGCAAACTCTTTCTGTTTGATCCTGCTATCATGCCACTGCTTTGTCTTTTCTTTATAAATTTGTGCACTCTCATAAGCAGTTCTTCTGAACTCATCTAGCTCATTTAGCTGCAATATTCTCTTCTTTTGGGCTCCTGATAGTTCAAAATTTAAGAACCTTGTGGCCCACAAAGCTTTGTGTTCTAACTCCACTGGTAAATGGCAAGGTTTGCCATATACCAACTGATAGGGTGACATGCCTATTGGAGTTTTGAATGCAGTCTTGTATGCCCAAAGTGCATCGTCGAGCTTTTTGGCCCAATCTTTCCTAGAAATCCCCACTGTCTTTTCTAGGATTCTTTTTATTTCTCTATTAGAGACCTCCACTTGCCCACTAGTTTGAGGATGATATGGTGTGGCTATCCTGTGCCTCACTCCATATTTATCCAACAAACCCTCAAAATGTCTGTTACAAAAGTGAGTACCCCCATCACTAATGATAGCTCGAGGTACTCCAAACCTTGTAAAAATATTCTTCCTTAGAAAATTTACCACCACCTTAGCATCATTAGTGGGAAGAGCAACAGCTTCTACCCACTTAGATACATAATCCACAGCCACAAGGATATATTGGTTAGAATAAGAGGATGGAAATGGACCTATAAAATCAATGCCCCAAACATCAAATAATTCCACTTCTAAAATATTATTCAAGGGCATCTCATCCTTTCGTGAGAGATTTCCTGTCCTTTGACATTTGTCACATTTTTCTACGCAATCTCTTGCGTCCTTGAAAAGTGTTGGCCAGTAGTAACCGCTTTGCAAAACTTTCTGTGCGGTTCTATTGCCCCCAAAATGTCCTCCATAATTGGAAGAATGGCAATGCCATAAAATCTGGCCCACTTCAAACTCCGGAACACATCTGCGAAGGATCCCATCAGCACATTGGAAATATAGATGTGGATCCTCACAAAAATAACGCCTCACCTCTTGCAGAAATTTCTTTTGTTGTTGCCTTGTAAGGTTGGGAGGCAACTCTCTTACCACTTTATAGTTGGCAAAATCTGCTAACCATGGAGGAACAAAGACTGCCATCACCTTCTCATCAGGGAAATAGTCATTGATTTCTTTTTCTGAACTATCTTGTAGTTCTTTTGCCTGGATTCTAGAGAGATGATCAGCCACTTTATTTTCCACTCCAATTTTGTCCCGAATTTCCAAATCAAATTCTTGAAAAAGTAGCATCCACCTTAACAACCTTGGTTTTGCGTCCTGCTTAGTCATCAAAAACTTAATAGCAGAATGGTCAGTAAAAACAACAATTTTAGATCCTAACAAGTAAGGTCTAAATTTGTCCAATGCATAAACTACTGCTAACATTTCTTTCTCAGTTGTTGCATAATTAATCTGAGCATCATTCAAAACTTTGCTAGCATAGTAAATGACATGTAATAACTTTTCCTTACGCTGACCAAGGACTGCACCAATTGCATATGCACTGGCATCACACATGAGTTCAAATGGAAGGTTCCAATCGGGAGCTGTAAGCACCGGAGCTGTAGTAAGCTTTTCTTTACACATGGAAGGCCTTTGAACAAGCATCATCAAATAAAAATTCAGAATCCTTCACCAAGAGTTGGCTTAATGGTTTAGCAATCTTGGAGAAATCCTTAATGAATCGCCTGTAAAAACCTGCATGTCCTAGGAAACTCCTAACAGCATTTATATTTACAGGGATGGGAAGTTGTTCAATCAACATTAATTTTGCTTTATCCACTTCAATCCCTGCCTTAGAAATTTTGTGTCCCAGCACTATACCTTCAGTTACCATAAAATGGCACTTTTCCCAATTTAAAACCAGATTTGTCTCATTACATCTTTTCAAAACTTTGGATAAATTGTTCAAACAAAAATCAAAATTAGAGCCAAAAACAGAGAAATCATCCATAAATACCTCTAGACCTTTCTCCACCATATCTGAAAAGATGGACAGCAAGCACCTTTGGAATGTGGCAGGTGCATTGCAAAGGCCGAATGGCATTCTTCTGTATGCAAAGACTCCAAATGGGCAAGTAAAAGCTGTCTTTTCCTGGTCTTCAGGAGC
>JAVKPL010002522.1:0-185944 GCA_032173675.1 Gastrolobium villosum
CAATAGCTTTAGTTGAGCGGACACTACTTATGATGATGTTTTGATGGGATTGAGGGTTTGCTATTCTTAGAGAATCGGATTTCTTTGGGTTTTTTCTATGTTTGGGTGGAAGAGAGAGACAACAAAAAAAATGTATGTTAGAAATGGCGAAAAGGAGAAGAAAGATATGTATCAAGATATTTAATATTGTTTATTTTATATTCATTAATAAAATAGGAGGTGGTGCAATTTAGCAATATTGTATATTGTGATATGTATGATGACGATGATGGCACTGGTACATATTCTGTGTTTTCAAATGGTGGAACAAGCCCATAACCCTCCAATAATATATGGACCCCAATGCCACGTATTTTTTAAGCCCAGTTGGCTCAAACAGCTAAGGGGTAGTTTGGTACGCCCTTATTTTATATTCATTAATAAATTTTAAATTTTGGTGCAATTTAGCAATATTATATATTGTGATATCTATCATGACGATGATGGCACTGAACATAGTGACCTTTATAAAGCTTGGGTGTCACCCTTTCTAACTTTTCAAATGGTGGAACAAGCCCATAAGACCATAACCCTCCAATAATATGTGGACCCCAATGTCATGTATTTTTTAAGCCCAGTTGGCTCAAACACCTAAGAGCATTCTTTCTGTGTTACTCTCAACATTACAGTGCTAAACTGCACTAGGTCCTACCTGGTTGAGAAGGCTTGCAAAAGTTTCAAGAACTAGAATTTATACATTTTAAGGTAAAAGTTGATGTTGTAAGAAGAGACTAAAAACATCAAAATCCAGTTTTTGATGGATTTGAATCCCCTTGCTACTCATCCAAAAGTCCAACGGTGCGCTGTTGTATAAATACATGTGGGTCTCACATGATTTTTTTTAATATCAAGCCACTCACATAAAAAGAAATACTTGTTATTATCCAATGTTTCTTTTGATACATATATTAATATAATTAATACAGTATTTCTCGTACCATTCCTAAATGATGACTTATTCAATGATCTTTGAAACGATAATGGTACCCTTTTTTAGATTTTATTCATTGAGGAGGGTGACGTGACGATCACATTTTTTGTCAAATCTAACATGATGCGATGAAAAAAATGATTTTATTCATCGACTAGGGTGACGTGACGATCACATTTCTTTCTCTCTCGTTTTCTACTTTTTCTTTGTTATTCAAAGTCTTAAAACAGTTTTGCATTGAACAAGATGCGATGAAAAAAATGAGAGTTTATCTTTGTCCTCTGTGTCATGTTAATAATATAACATTGACAATAAACCAATATTTAATCAAAATTAAAAAACTCGATCTACTCTACCAGTGAATGAGGGATGGGATTATGGGAACAAATATTTTGGTCCATTCAAGTCCGGCGGCATAAACCTTTCTCACCTTGTGCATTAGAACGCAATTCCAAGGTTATTTATGTTATGCACCTCTGCGAAGGGCCCGCGAATTCGGCCCACTTCAGCAACCCGATGAGAGGCCCATGCAGTCAGGCCCATTACGTCAATCCGGCAACGCTCGAGCTCGGCACGTTATTTCTGGTAAAAGCCTAACGGATCACAGTTAAGGGAATGTAACGTTCGGCACGTTACATCTTGTAACAGCTGACCAAGCTGTAATGGCCCCCGCGCCATTACAGCTCAGCTCCACGTTTCAATCATAGGAACAACCCCTATAAAAGGAAGGGCTCATCGACGGTAAAACACACACTATTGACTACATTCACCATCTTCACTACACTGACACTGCAGTCATATTTTTTCTATTTGACGATCAAGTTAGGTTTAGGGATATCTTTACCGTAGATACTCCTAACCAAGACTGTACGATCCAAAGTGACCAATCAGCCTGATAAGGGCTGAACAACACATAACAGTTTATTTTGCCACCCTTTCAAGCTTGGTGCAACGTTTATTTCTTCTTTCATCCTGAGTAAAAACACAATGCATTTTGATACAGAGGAGTAGGGGTCGGAAATCTATGACTATGTGCACTGTTGTTGGTGGAATGTGATCACGTGAAGCAATTTAGCTCTTTCTCGCAAATGTGCCACCTTACATCAGATTCTCTGTGTCCCAGAGTGTACATAGAACGCTGCTGCTCTATCTTTTTACAATTTACTTTAATTATTAAAACAAAGTGCTTTCACTTTCCACCAAACCATGGTAGTTCACTTGGAGTATGGAACTAGATGGAGGTGAGAGCATATATTCGATTCTCACAAATACTATTACAAATTTTAATCCTGGATCCGTCCCGAACTTCAGATTAGTCCATAGAAAATTTATGGAATAATCCGGAGATAATCTCCCCAAAAAAAATAAAATTGCTTCCAATCACCTTAATTGCTAATATATAGCGTTTGCACGAGGCGGCATGGTAACTAGTCATAGCATCTAGATCTCTCTTTTAATCAAATTCAATCATGTTACAAAAATACTTGAGTCCAATTGTCCAAATGAAAATGAAAAGAATACCACAATAACATTATTTTTTCTAGCCATCTTTTTCTCTGGCTGAGATCGTCTACAGATTTGCAAAAGCTATGTACAATCTCCGCCGCAAAAAAAAAAAAAACGATAATTTAATATAAACGAAAGGTGAGGTTGAGAACTGCTCCTTGAACTCTAGAGGATTACGTTAGCTTTTTCTCAGAGCTATTCGAGACCGATTTTGAAACTCGTTGATCGGATAACATTATCATTCGCTACCAGTGTCTCCTCAAGAACGTCTATGGAGTCAGGCTTCGTGAAGTAGGTGAAGAGGAGGTAGATGCCATCCAAATAAGTAGAGGTGGCAAATTGGGCGGTCCTCCCAGTCCTGCCAAAAAATGAGACAGCCGACCCTGCTTTTGAAAGTGGGCTAAAAAATTCAATCCGCCCCGCCCCGTTTGGCGGATTGGGTGAGTTGACCCATCAGTCCGGACCTATTTTACATTGATCTGTCTCGGTCCGCAAACAACTTGCCAAAAAATGAACCTGCCCCGCTTTGTTTGGCAGGTTGGACGGGTTAGCCCGCCAGCCGTTTTGCCGCCGGCTCTACAAATAAGTGTTCGTCTCTCGTGTTTGTTTTTCTTCTTGATGCTATAAGCTAGTGGAATAAATCCTCTGTTAAAAACATCTACATACATCCAGCAACAAGCACCGGCAAGAAACAAAATCGTTCGAATAGTTTTTTTTTTTTTAAAGCGAGAATAGAATAGTGTTCCAAATTTTAGTTAACGTAACTCATTGGCAGTTCAGCATATAATGCAAGGAAGATAGCAATAAAATACGGACCCCGCTTGAATTATGTAACTATGGGATCTTTTTAATATAGTTCTGGACCACACGATGAATTTGGTAGTCCTTTATTAAAAAAGAAAATATTTTCTTTTATTTATATCCTTTTTTCCTCCTATTTTTGAAAAGGAAGCAGAAGTTCCTGCTCCACCGAAAACTTGCTTGTAACTATGGGTGCATTTGATTCAAGTTTTTTTTTAAAACATTTTTATGATATAGTTCGTTTTATATAACTTTTTTTTTAAGTTTTAACCTTTTTTAAAAAAACTGAATTGCCGTAAAATTTTATAAACGCATTAGTTAATTAATTTATTAAAAAAAAGTACGAGAAAGGACGTATAAGTTTTTCAAATTAAGTTCAAGAATGGTTAATCCTTAAAATATATATCAAGACATGAAATTAAGCTTAAACATATTGAGTAATCCCATCCGTTTCTGGAAATGACCCATCCTTTCAATAACATAAAAGGAAAATAACACACATTAATTTAATTTTTGAAAAATAACATTCAAATAAGGTTAAAAACTATTATAAATATGATTTTACGTAGAAATCCAACCAAACTATAAAATTGCATAAAACGTCATTCATACTTCTGTTCCAGTAAGCACAAAGCAAAGTAATTACGTTTCACTACGAAACATAATATTGTTGGATGCTTCAACTTACATAAAGCATTGATTCTGCTTGTTTGATAGTGAGAATCAAACAGATAATTTACAGTTTTCCTCTTTCAACTGAGGATAGGATTGGTTCCATGTCAGAGACCTGTCAATAAACGAATTTAATATTTAAAATATAATTTTTATTGAACAATTAATTTTAATATAGGTAATAACTTTTTCGTAATCAGAAGTTCCAATACATAAAGTCATTTGCACTAAGATTGAAGCTTCCAAGCCTTTTTCAATTGCCATAAAAGCTGTATTGCAAATATAACATTTGCTTATATATATTGGAAGCAATGCTGCATCGAGATTCTGATACAGTAATACTGAAACCCGGGTATGCCAAATCTCTTTCATCATAATCTAAACAAATAGAGATTGTATACCAGATACTATCCTCAGGACCTCAACGAAACAACATTGAACAAATGTAAGCATCAGTTTTTGGATTTGAAACAGGCAGGAAATGTTTCTTTCTTCTGTCATTTCAATTATGGGTTTTATATGTCATGTTGTAGGAAACTTTTAGTGTTATATTACTTTAATACATTTGATATGGGTCCCACTCAAAAAGAAAGAAGAAAGAAGAAAATAAGGCGGGACCATATTTTTTTGTGAAAGTAACATGATACTACAAGTTTTCTATAACATCACATGTATAAAACCCATCAATTATTATATGATTATCATGTAAGTTATATGCCCATGTACCAGAAGGTTGCAGTATGAATATAAAAAATGTGTAGGATAGCAACTTCCCAAAAGTAATGAGGAAATAACATGAGAGCATACGTTTAGGATGCATTACCTGTCAAAATCCAAGGTCAAAGGTTGGGAACGTTTCCCTTTTACACGAGAATCCCTCAGAACTATTACTTTCTTCATTGGTAGTGAGGCAAGAAGAATGACCACCCGAACTTGATATGATTGAACCCAAATCTGCCTCACTCATATTCGTTTGACCTTCCTTGTCTGAGTAGGGCTACATATACAATTTTAAAACCAAATATACAAATTTGAGAGAGCTGAAGATTTCACCGATATACAAACACAAACAAAATTCTTTGTACGAAAAACCTTTTTCTCCAGGTGACAAACAATGCCTGCGAAAAGTTCTCAACTACATGCATTATGATACTATGGCCTCAGACATCATAGGAACATTCTGCATTCTAGCAGCCAGCATTATCTATATGATATCTAATCGACAACAGACTCCGCTCTGAAATATAATGGCACGTTGAAAAAAACCAAACGAAAGAGAGACTAAACCTGGTGGGACATTTTGACATTCTTCGTAATTTGGAAACTTGCACCATCACATTCTGCTGCAGAACCCACTTTAAGTGGAGTCAACTAAGAGTTAATAACATTTCAAAAGTCAAAACAAATAATAGCTAGTAAGAACTTTTTCACAAATGAAAGTGCTAGAAATACAATAATTCCATCTTGACTAGTTACCTTTGGAAGACGTAGGCTCTGTTTGATTTCTCTTTTGTAAAACAGTTTTTTAGTTTTCAGAACCAAAAAACTAAAAAACTTGTTTGGTAAAACCTGTTTTGTAACAAATGTTTTGAAAACTATAACTGTTTTCTTGTTTTTAGAATCAAATTTAGAGAACATGTCTGAATTGTTTTTGTTTTCTGTTTTGTTTTTTAACTTTGAAAAAGAAAAAAAACATAGAAAACAATTGTTTCCATAACTATTTTACAAAACAATTTTAAGAACAAAAAAATCAGAACACAATCAAACAGACCTGTAGTCTCAGCTGATTCCTTTTCCATAATATTTTGACATGACCTATTTGGGGATCTGCCACCTATAGAAGTCCAATATAATCACGTCATGAGGCGCCAAGGGAGCTCGTTATCTAGCTAGGTTATCTGTCTAACCTGTTATATAACTCTCCTGAGGCCTAGGGTCTTGCAAAATGGACAATATTTGATTGGCTGCACAAATACCACAAATCAGTCACGTGTAGAAACAATGAAGCAACGTATTAAGATCAGCAAAGCTGGTCTTCAAGTTGATGAAGAGAAACCGATGTCACGTCAAAAGCATGTCATGACAGTGTCCCTGTTGCATAATGATCAGCCCTATCCAATTTTATTTATGTCAATAGGACATTAGAACCTCGCAGTCCTCGATTTTTCTTCAGTATGCAAAGTTAGAGATGCGATTACTAGTATATGATTAGGGAACATCAATCAATCATGTCTGAAAGCAATATTTTGAATTAGAAATTACGAATCAGCTTAATCCTAATGTAAGATAAGCATATTTATGAAGAAAACTATTCATCCACACAATGCATGCTGATAAATAAAACTGATACAACAACTTCCAATTGAGGGAGGGAGGAAGAAGTAATGCCAACGAGAACAGGAATATGAGAGTCGAGGCTGCAGGCAATTACAAAGTACGAACCGTCACGTAAAGGTTTGATTGGTGGAACAATCCTGTTTGACTTTATCTCTTCTGTCTCAGCAAAGAGAGGGTTCAAGCCTGCATCTTGTCCAAGACGAGGCTTACTCTGACGTTGTCCTGCATGGTATAGCCATAGACATTTGAGAAGAAAAATCATAACCAGCCGATAGCACATTCCAAATAGCTTCCAGATGCTAGGAGTTAGTTTAGGGATTTTTTATTCTGATTTATTCTCACGTATTTCCCTGATAGCTTCCAGATTCTCAGCTTCCTTATCTCTAGCAATTTTACTGATTTTAAGGTCTATATTTTAGGAAGATTTCCTTGTACATATATTCTGTACCAAGTAACCTAAATAAGTATTTAGATATTACGTTTTCTTCTCTGCTTTCAAACCTATACAAGGTCAAAATATATGTTGATAGAAAGAGGGGGTGGAGAGAGGATCTGAGCATGAAATACCTGGTAGACACAACAAAAATTAGTTTTCTTTACTGAAAATGAAAAGAGACCACTATCCCAAATCATTATTATTTAACATTTATATAACAACAACAACAACAAAGAAGAAGAAGAAGAAAATCTTAAGTCAAGAACTAACCTTTAGCAACAGATGGATTGACCTTGTCACAGTCATGTTGTCCATATCTTAGTTGTCTCCTCTCAACTACATTATTACCAGTCCCTCGTTCATTCAACTTCACTGTAGATTGATGACTTCCTTCAGGTTCTCCTACATCAACTAAATGTCGATCAAAATATACTGATTCACCAGCTCTAATAACTTCATCTTTCTTTAGGAACCTGCGTTCTAAAGGACTTTTGCTCAAATCACATAGAACAACCTGAAAAGAGAATATTAGGAGGAGCATAAATAATAAATTTAACACTCTACGGCAATATATATATATATATATATATATATATATATATATATATATATATATACATATGAAAAAATGAAAATAAAGTGACTGGACGGTCCAGTGCACCGTGTTCTCCCGCGAGAACATAGTGCAAAAATATTACAATGGTATTTTTCCGGGAGAAGATAGTTATAATTTTACTATAACTGTGTTCTCGCGGGAGAACATAGTGCACTGGACCGATTTTTACATCCAGTCACTATACACTCACTAAACCCATATATATATATATATATATATATATATATATATATTGTTATTAAGTCCTAGAACAAAGTTGCATAATACATTTCCAAGGATTCAGTTTCAAAATAAACTGAATTTCAAACAGATTGATGACATATAGAGATGCAAATGGGACCAATAGAAGAGGTAATAATGGCACCAGTCAACAGAACACAGTGGTATTAACAAGAAAACAAGAAAAAATTAACACTGAATATAGCATATACTACTGAATACTTGCATGACAGTAAACTTCAGCATTACAATGGTACCAGTAAATGGACCTTTAATTGAACAGAAATCCTAAAGACAATTAATATGACTACCCGCTTGCAATTTTCCAGTGATTCCCCGGCTAAAGAGACTCCCCTGCCTCAGTAGCAAACGTCCCAAATGTTCATTACATTTTTCATACCCCTCAACCGTTTTCTCTCTCCTTTTATCTACTCCCCTTCCCTTGCTTTTTCCATCTCTTTTCCCACTTCCTCCTCTCCATTCATTGTTTGCCACGTGGCATTCCTTATAACCAACTCTCCACCTTTTTCCTGCCCACGTGCCCCATCCAGAATATTACTCCCTTCCTCTCTTGTATTTCTGCCTTTCCTTTTATATATTTTCTTATAAGGCTCCAATTGTGAAGGCCCCAATTGCGAAGGCC
Source organism: Gastrolobium villosum (assembly GCA_032173675.1). Lineage (NCBI taxonomy): Eukaryota > Viridiplantae > Streptophyta > Magnoliopsida > Fabales > Fabaceae > Gastrolobium > Gastrolobium villosum. The sequence goes on from JAVKPL010002522.1 coordinate 8,201, forward strand.
CATCAGGAAATATAGATAATTATAGCAAGTTCGGAAATTAACCTGCCACCCGCGGGATCCACAAAATTCAAGTTGTAAAAAGCCATCATGATACTTCTTGGCTTTTTGAGTTAATTGTGTTGTGTATAGGACCTGCCATTCTAAATTGAAAAGGAAAGAGATATATAAGTGAACATTAAATGAAGATGCAAAAACCCGAAGATAATGAAACCAGAAAACAAATGCATCCTCTGACATACTTGACTGCAAAAGAAATTGATCATATTCAAGGATGAAAGAATCTATTCAAAAAAGAAAAAAGAAAAATGGAATGAGGTCCACTGAATCACTTATCAGTTTCAGAGGATTGATGGAAAAATTCAAGAAATAATAATTGTCAGGCAAATACAATGCTGATGGCATGCTGCAGGTCAGAGCTACAAGGGCTATGAATTGTCACAACTGGTTGTCCAATTTATTTATTGTAAATTGACCATTTGAAACTCGGAAAATATGGCGTTTCGTTACTAAAAATTAAAAACACTTAATGGGAAGACTATCACCGTTCAAATTGTCAAATCAGGGGTAATAAAATAAGATAATTGTTCTTTTAACTAAAAGCGTAACTTTTGTTTTTTAAATCCACTATATTAGATGAACGTCGTCGATAAAATAGAATAGCTGCACTCATCATTATGATTTGTAAATAATTTTCAGCTCATTAAAGCAAATCAAGTGAGGCACTGGCATATGCAGACTACACTTTCTCCATCTTTCACCCTTCTTACTTCAATTTTAAAACAGATATAATAACAGAATTCAGCTACAAGATAGAAAGCTATTGTATATCAAAGAATTGATTGGAATCTACTAAAAAATTGCAAAGATGAAAAGGCAAATGATACCTATAAGCATCCTATTAAAAAAATATTAGAAAAGAAAAAAGAACTGATGCATAAAAAAAAGCTGGCCAAATATAAGAATTTCTAAAAGCACAATAGCTGTCAACTAACCACTTTTTCCGGCAGTTACATGGGTGTCGGTGTTAATAGAAGTTTGCGGTCTGTCCATCTTCTCCATTCTCTCTACATTTGTACAATTGTCTCCTTGAACACTGGAATCTGGTTTATCACTTCCAAGGTGCTCACCAATGTCAACCAAATATGCATCAAATGCAATCGATTCACCAGGTCTTATTACGTCATCTTTCTTAAGGAACCTACTATCTAAGAGTTTCCTGCTTGCATCAAATAGCATAACCTGAAATATAGACACAAAAAGGGAGAATGAAAATTCATTGCTCCCTTCATCTAATCCTGACTGCAATTAATGTGACTACTCTTAAGAAATTTAGTGTGTGTTTGGATTGGCTTGTTTTGTTTTAAAACAGCTTGTAATCAAAATCTTAATGGGTGAGCTTTTGAAAAAAATAATAACTATTTTCCCTAAATTTATGCTAATCGATCGAGATTCTAGACATGCTACTAATCACATTAACAGACGGATAACAAATAAAATGGGTTAAAAAGGGTATTTACTAAAATGACCTCACCAATCATATCCTCAAATTAAAACATATACTGCCTTTCTGACAAAAGAAATATATGTTTGAAAATCAACCTGTGCCCCACGGGATCCACAAATAACTTGTCGTAAGAAACCATCATGGTACTTCTTTGCCTTCTGAGTCATTTGTGTGGTGTATAGAACTTGCCACTCTAATTGGAAACAGAAATTTTTTGGATAGTTAGAAGATTAAAATAAAAGGCAGAAAAGAAAAATGGAAGTTGCTTACATATAAACATAGGGTTTTATAAGTTATGTTGTAGGAAAAGTGATTGCGTAATGTTATAGAGATTCGTTTTGCGTGCCGGGATTTTTTTTGTTGCTGCGGGTCCCACAAAATGTTGTGTGTATAGGAAAATTTTTCTGGTCATGTTAAATTATAGATGTAAATCCCATAAACATAATGTCCTACAATAAACTATCAGTTTCACTTAGTATCAAAGACTTTAAGCATAAGAGAGTACCAAGGCAAGAACCTATGCTGCCTTCCCATATTTTTTGCACCAAGATGAGAAATTGAAAAAGAAAGCAAAGCATGGTGAGATCAGCACGAAAAATTAAATATATCTGCATGATAAACTAACCTGTTGTACTAGATTTTGGTGTTTCTGGACTGATCTTTGGTGACTCATACTTAAGCAGTTCTCTCTTCTTAAATTCTGCAATGTTTTCAACTATTATACATATATAACTACACTGCACTGCAAATCCTACAAGTAACTACAGCTAATCAACTATCAACATCGCTTGTAGCATTTTAGAGCAATGGCACAACAGTATAATGAATTAGTTAATGAGAAACACCAGTGTAGCACCAATAACAGCAAAGAATAACAGAAGTTTCACAGGAAACGAGGGACGTACTGATCTTTTCTTCTTCTTTTTATCGTACTTGATAATTATATTAATAATTAATCTAAGCCCCTATAGTCTCTTATAAAGTTATAATGTCGTGACAGTTTGAACTTTTAAAAACTTCACGAGGACACTTAAGAGCATAAGCATACTTTCACAAAACATTAGGAGCTAAATTCTGAAAATAATGATGCCATTGTCAAACCTTTGATAATTTTTTGTGAAGGACTGAGAGGTTTCCGTGCGAGTGTCCGGGCAGTACTCTCCTTTGCATTCATTTTCGTATCTTTTGCACCATCTCATAACCAGAAAGACATAAGCAGAAAATTATGATTAAGAACTTGAAATTCCTAGATTATTAGAAAAGGAATATATATAAACTCTAAAGAAACAATCAGAAAGTTCATACCAAAAGGAGTCCTGAATTTGTAATCATTCTTCCGTTTTCCATCAACATTCGAATCAGATTCAGGTTTGTTGTGTCCCTCGGGACTACCAATGTCAATAAGGTAACCATCGAAAACCAAAGACTCACCAGTCGTAACAGTTTCGTCTTTCTTCAACAGCCTACACTCCAACAGTTTCTCGCACTCATCATACAGCGCGACCTGCACAATGATTGAGCAAAGAAAGAAGTTACTCTTTCTGAAATCGATTTTCCATGTCGGCACTTTGTGAGAATTTTGTGATTGAGCAGTATCAACATCAATTACCGATCCGATCCAAAGATCGATTTAAAAAAATTTCAGTAACTTGAGGTGTTGCGGGAGAATACCTTGCTTGTGGAAATGTGGAGCTCTAGGATTCCATCTTGGTAGACCTTGCGTTTCTGTTTGATGTGTTTTGTGTAGGTCACCGTCCATCGTTTCGAGTTCCCCATTGTCATTGTGCCCTCACGCAAACGGAAACTGAGCGTAGACCCAATCCAAGCAGAGGAGAGTGACTAATGTACTTAACTCTTTTTAGTTCCAAAAGATTTTGAATCTTTCATCACCAAAATTTGCAAGGGGGGAGCGCGGGAAGGGCGAGGGTGTCGCCGTTCTCGTGGCAAGATGAAACGAAAATGTCGTTTCTTAGCTGTGCCGCTTATTCAAATCAAAATTGCTATTTGTTTTTTTTTTTTTTTTTTGACCGCAAAATTGTTTAATTTTAACAAATTTTTTTAAGAGAAAGTTATACTTATTCAAATCAAAATTGTCTATCAATAATTATCATTTATTTGAATTAATAATTAATTAATTAATTTAATTTGTTTGAGTTATTTGACCGCAAAATTGTTTAATTTTAACAATTTTTTTAAAAAGTATTTCTCCTCTTAAAACATATAGAATTGTGACATTTTAATTAAAATTATTGTGTTTTATGATGTGAAAGAGGTTACAGAATAAAGAATCATGGTAAGAATAAAAAATTATTGATAGATTTTTTAATTTAAATATTAAGTAAAATACTATTGTTTAAATTAAAATGACATAATTCTCTCTCCTTAAAAAAATAAGAATTGGTAGTATAGGGAGTTGACATATGTGAGCAACTTCAAAAGTGAGATTAGAAATAACACATGTTCTAAACGTTTATATTTAACCATTTATTATTAGTTTGTAGTTAATATATGTAATCCGGACACTTCAATAATTAATGATTATCCCACATATTAACATGAGACTTTTTAGTATATTTTTTTCTCATTTGCGCACTTCTCAAAAAAATAGGATGTCACCTATTCCAGAATTGCTCCAAGTCAAGCACACTTAATTGTGGAGTTCTTCCATTATACCGCCCTCGTCAGTGCTCGGGATGATACATGCCCACAAGCTCCCGTCTGCTTCGTCCTCGAACCACACCGTACTGGAAGATAGGCAAGAGATGCCTGCTCTGATACCACTTGTAATGCCCGACCGCTTCGAGAATAATTGACTATCCCCACATACTAACACGAGACTTTTCAATGTGATTTTTCTTCACTCGCACACTTCGCGGGAAAACTTCCCGCGAGGTCACCCACTTTTGCTCCAAGTCAAGCACGCTTAGATGTGGAGTTCTTCCTTTATGTGGTATCGAAAAGTAGATGCATCTTATTAGTATAGGCAGTACCAATTAATTCTTATAAGCTATCCAAAACTGTGCAGTCTCGTACTTGCACAATCTTTGGAATCTTTCTCTTTCGGGTGTTGATTCGATTACCATATAAAAGCAGATGCATATAGTTAGTATAGGCACTACCAATTAATGTTACAATATACATGTATTCCTTCAAAAAATGATAATTTATCAACGAGCCCTGGTTCAAATTCTATCTATGCTGATCAAGATCAGGATGTTGTTATTTGGTTGCAGATTAAACTCAGCATGTCTTCAAGAATTTATTCATTTTTTCTTAAGTTCAGTAAGAATGCTTAGAGCTGTTAATACGAGCTTGAGCTAGCGAGCCAGCTATTTAACCCTAATTTTCAATCAATATACATACATTTAATAGGGTTATTTTTTACCCTATCCTATTAATTCTTAGGGAAAATATTTTTTCATATTGCATGAGAATTCAACTCTTATATTAGTTGACTCTTTGATTTGGGTGTAAAGAATTTTTTCTAATAAATATGAGACTCACCACTAATTAAATCACGAGAATTGAATTATGATGAAAGATGAGAAAGTCAAATCCCTAATTCTTATTGGGCTAAGATGGGTTAATTGTAGGACAGTCTATTTTTTTTTTCTTTTCCCTACGCTATAAATTTCCAATTTCTCTTTCTTGTCGTTGTTCTCCAATTTTGTCTTCTTCTCATGATTTTTGCTTCTTGAGCTCTTCTAATTTTTAATTTTTTTGTACTCATTCTTCTTCTTCACATAAGGGTATGGTTTCATTTTTCTTCTTCTAATTTTATTTTTCTCCTCAAAAGATTCATCTGTTTTGTTTTTTGTCTTTTTCGCAACCTCTGATTGCTTCAACTTGTAATGTACTTTAAGTTCTAAATTTGGGGGGGAAAAAAAAATTAAGGTCCTGCCCATCCTTATTTTCTACTGTCCCTCTCATAATCAAATTTTTTATTTTCCTATTTTATCCTTTCTAATTTTGATATTTTTTTTATCCCTTTCTATATGAGTGGGGAACATCTAATAATTCTATGGGCCTTGACCATAGAATTATTTCTCTTAAATTTTAGAGTTTTTTGAACCCTAGAACCCATGAACTCTATAAAATAATTGTATAATTTAGTAATTCAAATATTTTATTTAATTAATCTATGTAAAAATATGGTTTACCATGGCATCAAAAGAGTAGCGTTGCCATTTCAACTAGCAAATGAGGATCGTCAAAACAAAAGGGATAATTATCTATCATTTTAAATAACACGTATGTATATTATTTTTAATAAAATTAAATTGTTTTGGTGTGTTTTATTATTATTTTATAAAATAAAATAAAAAAGTTAATGAAAGAGAACGTAAAAACACATCAAACATAATTTCATTAAAAATAATATAAGTTTGTATCATTTAAAATTATAAATATTTCTTCCCAAAAAAATGCTATATAAAAAAATATAAAAGGGTTTTATATTTCAATATCAAAAAAAATAAATGTGGGAAACTAAACACAGAATAATTTTCAATTCTCAATTAACATTGAGAAATATAAAACCCAATATAAAATGTGTATTTACTTATTTTCTTCGAATCAGCCAAACAGTGAAAACAGAAGTTTGAGGCTTAGAACGGCTCGCCGTCATAACTGAGGTGCATCTGTGTAGCAAAAGACGGTGACATTTGGTAGGTGGTCTCATCGGCGACTTGGACTTGCTCCTGCGACTGCGTGCATCGTAACACCAAAGATGCAAATGCAAGTCATTGACGGTGTAGCCTCAACTGTATAAGGAACTCAACTTAAACCCTTAATTCCTCGCAGATCCAATCGAATTCCAAGACAACAAGCTCCGTTGCAGTAAAGTTCTCACATACCCAACTATGGTACTTGCTTTTCTTTTTCTAACTCAATTGTTTCGTTTCGTTCTTATAACTCTGCTTTTTTCGAATCTCTGTAGCCTTTATGGTTTTGTTTTTTCATGTGTTGCAGTCAGCTCTTTTTAACTTCCATTCTTTTCTGACGGTGGTGCTGCTGGTGATTTGTGCCTGCACCTTTCTGAAGATGCAGTTTCCCGCCATCCTCGAACAGAAAACTGGGTAATAAGAATAAATAAATCTTCTGTCATTTTCATTGTTGACGTTAAAGTTAATGTTCTCAAATTTTCAATTATTGATGTTGAATGTTTTATTTTCTTCTTTTGATATCGTCCGTGAGAGCGTGCTGATGAGTGTTTTCATGGGTTCTCAACATAAGTATTAAAGGTTCCCTAAGTGGTTTTAACATCAGTGTGATGTGATATCCTGAATGGTTAATACCCATAGAATGGATCTCATTGTCAAAATTTTGCATATCATCTTTACATTTTACTTAGATATGGTAGCCAATGGAGTGATACTGCAGTCCATGTGCTTGTTTGGGACAGATAATAGTAATTACATTTTAAATATGTGGCAAAATTTTCAACAAGGGTTTTTTGATTGTAAGTATTTCATGCTACAGTGAAGAGTGATTGTTTGAAAGCTTTAAAATGGCACTCAATGGGACTATAATCATCTCTTCATTCTCAGATGGACTGTTAGGCTTTCTTTGGGGGAAACGGGAGGAATATGAATGCTCTTTGTATAATGATTTTCTCTTGTTTTTGTTCATGCACATATTCATTATTCTCACCTCTCTCAAACTATGCATTGTTTGCAACATAAAATTGCCAATGAACTCCGGATTAATGATGATCCCGTGTTTAAGATCATCTGATCAGCTTATGGAAACCAGCGCCCTGTTTAGATTGGTGTTAAAGTAGTTGAGGAATCTGATGTAAGTTGAGACTTTTCACAGAATACTCTTTAAAGATTTGAAGCATTGCTGCAGTATGACACTTAATCCATGTCACCTGAAAATTTAGCATTTGTGTGAGGTGAAAGAAAGTGGAGGGAATGAAAATAGGGATGTAGATTTTTATATTATTTTTTTTTTTTTTTTGTGGGGGGGGGGGGGGGGGGGGGGGGGGATATAAAAATGGTGAAATAGAAAATAATTTTCTCCTGTGTTGTTTTGATGTCATACTAATAAGAGCAACTAATTCTAATTTTCTCTTCAAGCTCTCTTTATATAAGTTATGCCTGTTGTCCACAAATCTCATTCTTCCCAAAATCTTTTGCTGTACTTTTCACGTTTCATCTCTTCAAAACAAACCGTTAAGGAATGACTTTTATATGACCAATCTCTAATCCTGGGTCTGTCCTATAAAGGATGTGTATATACATACAAGTTGCATTAAATAGGAAATAGTTTCATTGCGTACTTGTTTCTCTTGGTGTCTTTCTTCTCGTGGCTTTGGTTGTTCAATTATGCATCAAGGACCAGTCCTCTCTTTCTGCTTTAATTTAAATTAACTAATATAGTATCTTGTATAAGATTTTCAGATGCTCATACAGTTGTTTTACTGTCACCATGCAGGTTTCGGGGATTCTTTTGGAAGGCTGCTAGAATAGGTTAGTTTCTTATACTTGTTTAAATTTCTCCTAGAATCGGCAGTTAGAATCTTTTGCTCAGCTTGCACATGGTCTCAACATTGTTTACAGCATGTTCTCTTTTTTCTTTCTCATTAATCAAAAAGATCATCACCACAAGAATTTTTATTACACAAAATTATAATGTCAGCCTTCAAAGACTCTCTGACTAATGGTTGTATAACTTGTTTACGCTTTTATTTAATTTTTTCAAAGGAAAGTTTGTTTTTTAGTTGAATTTGGTAGGAGAAAAAGTTCAGCTGATTTTGCTGTTCATTCAAAGAAAAGGTTTGACTAATTTTGTTGTTCATTTAATCATTGACTCTTTATTTAAAGACTGGTAACTCAGCCACAATGTGGTATGTGGGTTCTAGTCACTACGTAAGTGTAACTGTACTGACTTAGGGAGCAATTCTCTGGTTAGGTTTTTTCTTTTCTTTATCCCCCTCTTCAGTGTGGTCTTGTTTTGGGTGAGTGATGTTGCATTGGATTTAAGTCTCCTCCTGTTTGAGGTAACTAACTACTTTTATTGACCTGATATTGCGCAGGTGAACGTTTAAGCCCTTGGGTGGCTGCGGGATGCTTTACAATGGGTGTGTCAATTCTGTTCTTCTGAAAAGGGTTTTCTTTGCAATATTATGTCCATTTTCCTTCGAAATGGTTTGTCTGTGCTTTAGCTCAGCCTGAATGTCCATTTTCCTTCTGAGCAGGGTAAAAAATCTGCTGCCATCATTCACTTGTTACTTGCATCAAGCATTGTATCCATTTGTTGGTAATAACATCTATTCTTTGTAAAGGCTTCTTTGATGGAAAAAATGAGCTATTTGGCATGTGTAGTTTTTTTTTTTTTTTCGCCCGCGTTGTAGTCCTGATCAACCCATTATAGAACGTAATAATTTCTTTAAAACGTTTCACGCTAGTTAAATCATGGTTAGCCACCTTAATAGATACATCCAGGGGCGCTAGAAATTTTGTTTTTGGAGTTTAGTTCAACCTTAATGCTAGGTGCAAATTCAGGGTGGCGATATTTTGTAACGTAGAAGTTAAATATTTTTTTTATAACAGAAGTTAATTTTTATCTATAAGCCGAGGTGAAGAGCTTGCTGTTGAATTTTTTTTTATCGTTTTTTTTTTTTTTTGGAAACATATCGTATTTGAATACTAGTATTTCGGTACATAAGTCTGTTGCCTAGGTGAAGAGCAAGAAAGAAAGGGTTGGACCCATTGGTTATTTCCACCTAGGGTCGTATTAGGAAAGCTTATGGATGCTAATAATTAATATTATGAAAGTCCATAAATGACAATAATTAATACTATGGAATTAATTAAGATGGTATTTAGAAGTTGAAATTTTGAAAGAGGTTCGGCTTAACGAACGACAAACACTGCTTCAAGCAATGATGAACATGCATCATCAAAAATAAAATTAAAAAAGAAGAAGAAGGAAAAACAAAAGGGGATAAGGGGAGATTAATAATACAATATCCACGTACGATGATCAATGATTTGGGTTGGATTCTTGGCCACTATGAGCAACCTCCACCTGTGTCAGATCCACCTCTCCGTTGGCTTTCCTTGCAGCTATCTGCCTCTTCGTCGACTTGTAATAGGTGGCGTACAGAATCAGTTGAGCCACCGAAAACAATGTCCCGAGCCCATTTGGTATCTGATAATAATTAAGCACAATATATAGCATAATACCAATAGATCATTCATTCACTTTACAACTATATATTTTGTCGTTTTGAGCATATATATATGATTAAACGAGAGAAAAGAAGAGAAAATCATGAAAAGAATGATTGTAAAATTTTTATTTACAGTGATGAATGGGTCTATTAGCATATTAGTATCTTTCTTACTTTTATTTCTTATGTAATTAAAAGTTGCTGATGTGTATCTGATTCTTTTTTACACCTCTAGTGCGTGTGAGTTTGTTAGGCACCTCCTGAGTACGAGTCATTCTGTTAGGCACTTTTTGTGTGCATCCTTAAGCACCTCCTTCTCTTACGTTTGTTTTTCATATAGCCCTATATATGTACGGCCAATTGTATTTTCTCCAACATTGAGAATATGCAATACAAAGAGATGATTAATATTCAGTTATATTTTTCTGCTGCCAATATGGTATCAGAGCGCCACAGGTACAAGGTGTCAAGATCCATGAGAGTACCATGGAGTTACACCAATTCCAAACAGAGAATAAAGGATCAGTGGAGGCAGGATGGAGAAGAGAGCCATCAACGAACACCAGCTTATTTTTGGCAGTCAAGGCAAGTAACATGGCACGATGCCATGAATTGAAATTGGAACCTGATAAACAATGAGAGACCAAAACGAGGCCAGAGTGGTCACTGTTATGCAAAAAATATGGACTAGAGGAATCATCCATAGAGGTATAATTGGCTGTAGTGGAAGAGGTGGAATCAGCTGGCGGTGGACGGTTGTTGCCACGAGCCATGGAAGAAGCAACAGAAAATTAGGTGAATACATCTGATACCATATTGGCAGCAGAAAAATATAACTAAATATTCATCATCTCTTTGTATTGCATATTATGAATGTTGGAGAAAATAGAATTGGTTGTACATATATAGCCATATGAAAAACAAACGTAACAGAAGGAGGTGTTTAAGGATGCACACAAAAAGTGCCTAACAGAATGACTCGTACTCAGGAGGTGCCTAACAAACTCACACGCACTAGAGGTGTAAAACAGAATCAAATACACATCAGCAACTTTTAATTACATAAGAAATAAAAGTAAGAAAGATACTAATATGCTAATAGGGTCGAAACGGATGAGAGCATAAGTTGTCCAAGCCACGCCATTTCCAAAGGAGGCTAGAGAGATGAAAAATGGCATATACTCAATGCTTTTGGTCGTGATAACCCGTTTCTGCACCGCAATAATGAATTAAAATTAAAGTAATTACCTTAAATATATAGTAACTGGTACCGAATTAAAGATGAGAAATTCCAAATTTCATAAATGAATAATAATACTATAGTGTCTCTATGATCAATTATATATACATTGGAACCAACGTTTTTCTATCCAGCTTGCATGAATTCGATATGCGATCAAAATGATAAAATGAATGAAATTAAAGCATCGAAAAGCAGAGGATTATGTATATGTTTGAGCAAAGCTGAATAGTATTATAAATTGGTGTAGAGAGTGGGAGAGTGATGATATATGACTGACCATGACAGCTAAGGGTGAAGCATACATCATAATGTTGAAGAGAATGCATGTGCTTCCAACAATGGAAGAGCGTTCCTTTACGGTGTGGGCCATAGTTAATGTCATAACGGTGAGAGCTGCGATATGAAAATGAATTCCACAAGGAGCCAGAGGAGGACCTTGAGCCTCTTGCTGCGGTGAGAGTAGATCAAGAAAAGGGTCACATAGATGATCTCAACGACACAGCCTGAGCCATTGATGGTTACGACCAGCAGGCTGTGTGGGTGCACCATGGGTAGACCATAAAGGGTCCAAACCATGCAGTTCACGAGCGTCGCTAGGTATGGTGCTGCTGAGTACTCCTCCACCGATCCTTTCTTGCATATTCCAATAAAAGTTGGCCTGCGTGTCTCAATTCAAATAAGGCAAATTAATATATATATATATATAGATAGATAGATACAAACACACACATATCCTTTGTGTGCTTGGAAATAAAGATATATATTAATAAAATCGTCGCCTCACTCGGCTGAAAGGGGGGAAAATGTGAAGAGAGACGGATTAAGTTTACACTGGGGACAAGAACAAGGAGGCCGAGATGATGTTTCCTGAAGTTAAGAAAATTGTGGAGACAGATATTGGTAAGAGTGAAAAAATAAGGAAAATAAAATATAAACATAGTCGACAGAGAGAGTTTAGAATGTAAATTGAGCCACCTATGATGCCGACTACTGTTCGAGCAATATCTGCTGCACTCATCGTTCTAACGTTACCTTAAGTTGAGAAATCAAACCAGAATAAGCAGTGAAGTGAATGGGTGAACTGATCATATCAACGAGAGAGAGAGAGAGAGAGAGAGAGAGAGAGAGAGAGAGAGAGAGAGAGAGAGAGAGAGAGAGAGAGAGATTTTGTAATTGAAATATAAATGAATGAATGAAGTGGGAGTAAGAGGACACGGGGAATAAGAATTCGATTTTATAAATGAAGATAAATGCAATTTGGTCGTATCCGAATCTGGTTGATCATCCGCATGACATGTATTGTATTGGTTTTTGTGACTCGCACCTGCACCTTTAAATATCATGCTTCTTTAATAGAGCAAACTAGATACAGATATACAGAGAAAGAAAACCAAAGATAAGGTGTGTTTGGATTTATATATTTTTTTCTCTCAAATTTGTTCTATAATATGAATATAGAAAAAAAAATTGTTTAATATATTTAAATTGTTGAAAAGATAAGTTACGTTTTCTATTTTTAATTTTATAAATTAAAATCAATTATTATATTAAAACCATTAAAGGCCTATCACTTGTAACTTAATTTTTTTTAGTTAAATTGATTATAACATTAATCTTATTAAATAAGTTTTTCAGTTTTTTCGAAAATTAAAAATCATTTTTAAAAATTAAAATTAAAAGGGGCACAGTTTTCTCAGAAAGCGACTAAACTTCTCGCGGACATAGCCAAAACAAAAGATTAAATTTGAGGACAACGACCATTTGCCACATTTAGGTAAATTATATATCAAGATGTCAGACGCCATAAATAATTTTGCGACATATGACATGTCATTGTCACGGGCAATGTAATAAACCCACCACTCACTCACGACATTTTATGGGGCCCGCAAGAAAAAAAATTCTGACACGCAAAACGAATTTCTATAACATAACACAATCATTTTTTCTACAACATAACTCTTAATCTCATGTTAAAGGAGATAAATTATCTCATGTCATAGAGATAAATTTGTGGACTCCACTATATGAAAAAGAAAAAGAAAAAGAAAATGGCACAATTATTGAAGGATGTGTAAAAAAAAAAGTTATCACATCTAACATGAAAATAATTTTTCCCTAAAATGTATTTGAAAATACCATCCGAAAATATCACGAAATGATAGGAAATTTTCTCCGCTATTTTTGGACCAAGGTACACTTGCTTCGTTAGTTCTTTTTGCTCTTGTTCTTGTTATCCTTCTCTCTCCATCCTTTACCATCTTTTTGCTTCGTTAGTTTTGTTCCACTCTGTTTAAAAAATGTGCTCTTGTTATAAAAAAAAATAAAAAATGTGCTCTCTCTTTGCAATAAAAGTGGCACCAGAGTGAGCATAAGCACAGTCACTATCAATTTTCTTGCATGCCTCATTTTTCAGATCCCCTAAGAGCAAGACCATTTCGTGGTTGAACACATCCGCTAAATAAAACCCCTTCAATGGCTCAGGCCCAAAAGGCCAGAACCAAATCTAGCACAACTCAAAGTCCCAAAATATATCAATTTTACGATATTGGACCTCCAAATTCTTCGACCCTTTTCTCTTTGAGAACAACCATGGCTTTATTTCAACCTTGTAGAGGCAATGATTGTCCAAGTCATCTATTCCCACACTCAAGCCTTGACCCATCAGAGTTTTGGTCCACGAGACTGTAATTAAGCAACAACGAAGGGACCAGAACTTGCATCTTCACCCGCGCGCTAGAGAGAGTTGAGGGGAAAATGAACAAAACCAAAAAAGAGAAAATGAACGGTACCAAAAAAGAAACCGAATAATTAAAGGAATTTTTTTTGGTATTAAGGTTAAATTTTTATATTCGGTCCACATTTATATTTTGCAATTAATCAAATATAATATCGAAAAAATTGATTTAACATTTTTATAAATGTTTTAATCTATTAAATAATTTTTAAAAATATTTTCATTATATTTTTAGGAAGGGAAATATTTTTCTTATCAAACATTACAGACAAAAAAGATGAGATAATGTTGCGTGAAATTGTCGGCGATAAGAATAAGAAAAAATCTGATTGAAGACCGTGATTGTGATTTACAACGGAGAGAGAGAAAAAAAAAGTGGTGGAATCCAACTCTTTTTGTGTGTGTAAGAAATTTATTTATCTTATGTAAAATGAAATAAACATAATCTTTTAGGAATCATGATTTTCGAATAAATTTTTTTTTCTCATTTATCAAACATCCACTAAAGGATGAGATAATGTTGGGTGAAATTGTCGTCGATAAGAATAAGAAAAAATCTGATTGAAGACAGTGATTGTGATTTACAACGGACGAAAAAGAAAGAAAAACTAAGTACGTCATGTATGGACATAAAAAATATGGGGTTTATTAATCTCACATGGGTGACAAAAATATATGGGATCGGTACTTTAAAAAGAAAAATGAAAAATTGACACAAATTTTAATGGATGTATGATATAAGATATTATGAGTCTATTATTTTCCAAAAAAGATCTGGTAGGAGAGAGGGATGTTAAGTTACTAGTCTAATTGTTGATAAAAAGTATACAAAATTAGAAATTGACCTTTTATTGAAGCATATGTTCTTTGAAGCTTCCATAGTGTGGTGTCTCACTACGGACCTCAGCCTTCTGCTGTTAACAAGGAGCTAACAACACATGAGAATCTAATCCAAAGAAGAAAACAGAACATGAATGATTAAAAGGGGTACGTGCAGGGAATCCGGTTACCTATAAGTTTGATTCCTAAAGGGGATTTGGTTTCGTCCTTCTATGTATTCCGCTTATGCGCTTCTTTCGAATCCTCCGAGTCTTGCCCATGAATAAGGCAAAATAAATAAAGACGTGCACTAAATTCAATAAGACAAAATAAAGAATTAAAAAAGATAAAAAGGAAAACAGCAAAACCGGCTAGGCGAATGCGAAGAACTTTTTTGGAACCCCTGATGCATTATACATCTGTTCAAGAAAAAGTAAAAATTTGAGATTTGGTGAAAAACATTATAAAAAAATGTGGACTAAATATTTAAATGGGAAGAATACTTTGTCTTTTTGATAAAAAAAATATATCCACTTGAATACATTTGACGTATAGAAAGAATTTCCGTAATGCGTATACATTGGTTTTCTCAAACGAGAGACAGAAAAACAGTTACATGCACCATGCTGCTATGGTTCATCATGCCCAAATTTTGGGCAGAAAAAGCATTAAACGTTAATCAATATAAGCCAACATAATATAAAAAAATTTAATAAATTATTGATCAAATTGTGTAATTAGTTATCAGTACTACAATTCCACAAATTCATACGCACCGAGTGTGAGCATGATAGGAGCTAATTTTAACCATATAACTATACACAAATAGTGAAGACTAGTTTTACTTTAAACAAACCTTGATCATTTATGTAAGATTATATAATTAACCCTCCACAGTTTCACGTGATACACTTGTATATATATGGGTAAAGTGTGTGTCATTTTAAAGAATGTAAGATTGTGTCATTTTAAGAGAGGAAAATAGATAGATAAAGGAGGAGAGAGATTTGATAAAAAAAATGAAACCCCTTCTTATATATATATACATATACATATATATATATATATATACATATACATATATATATATATATATACATATACATATATATATATATATATATATATATATAAGTTTGTTTTGGTAGGAAATAGTTTGTAATTTAGTTAATCTTTTTATTAATCAATATCATCGAAGTTTAACACACTTTCCAAGTCTGTTGGCTCAATAATTCTCTCAAAACATTGTGTAAACATTGTAAAAACAAATGTACAGACAGACTAAAATACGTCATAAGAGAGGCAGCCCAATAAAAATATTTATGTTGTGTGAAAATTGTTAGAATAACGATGCTACAAGGAAATTTTTTGACAAATGCAACTCTGATGCTAAGATTTAAGACTAGTTGCTAAATAAGTTAAGGGTTCGTTTATTTGTATTGTTGTAGGGCAAAAATTAAGGTGTTTTTATAATTAAATTTATTTCAAGGTTATAATAATCTTTATCATTATAAAATTTTAGTCTTTCAACCTAACACACGTCATTTTGGGAATGAATGTAGATAACTTATTTTATTTAGTATAGAAATATTAAAGCCATAAGTTAAAGTAATGAATTTTATTCATTTATATAATAAATAATGGAAAAAGTATTTCTCCAGTCACCGAAAATAAAGTTATCTCCAATGAGCTCAAAACGACGTCGTTTTGGGGTTTAAGATTAAAAAATCATAATGACAAATACTAATATAACCATGTAATATATTATAATTATAAAAATATCTTGATTTCCACTCAAAAAAGATGTCTTTTTGGGCTTACTGGAGAAATCCTTTATCCATAATAGTATTAATTCTTTCTAATAAAAGAAAATGATGGCTATTTGATATATTCCTTGTTAATTGAGAATCTTTCCCCTCGTCTGTCTATTTGATAAATAGTGCAACAAAGTAATTATAATTTGTTCAAAAAATAAAAGCTAAGATGTCACGAACTGAGTGTAAATTGCAATACGTTTTAACTCAACAAGTGTATTGCTAAGTCAAATTTTGCAGAGAAGGGTATTTCCAATTAAAGTTTCTAGAATTCGGGGCATGTTTACTACATAATATATAGGATATTCAAAAGTAACATTCATGCCAGCAACAAAAATCTCAAGAATTTATACCCAAATCACGGTTTAATTCTGTAGTCTTTCCCATGTTGGATGTAGTTCACAATTACCATAAATAGATCAAAGTCATCAAACACAAGAATTTCCGGATGAATTTCCCCAAATATAAATCATTAATTTTTTTTTTCACCCAATATCTTAAACTTTAAAATTCTTACCCAACATCTTAAAATTTCAAGTTAATTTTTTATATAATATCAGAACTTCAGACTTCAAGATGTACAATATTCACGTTTCAAACATTTGAGTCAAATTGATTCTTTACAACATCATTCACCAAACATTTGCATAATTCCGAGACCAAATGAAGAGAACACGATTTAGCGAGCGAGCTCACACACAAGATGAATAAAACACAATCTCATGAATATTTATTCACTCGAAAAAAATATTGCTTTCAACAATCAATTTCCGGAAAGGAGGGCAGAGATGGGATTTTGTGGTAAAAACTATAAGGCCACAACACAATTGATAAAACAATTAACCAAGAAAAACAAATGCGAGAACAAATATCAAGAAACAGGGAAGCACCCAAATTACATATTCAACCCTATACAAGATACCCTATGTTACAGAATGTGCATTCAATATATAGATGAGTAAAAATATGGTTAAATTCTAAACCCCAAACCAGGCCACCTCTTTGCCCCCTCCTTCTTTGTCCTCTTTGAGCTGGGATCAATTAGGTTTTCCAGGGATTTCGCTTTTCTGTCTCGTGTCTTGCCTGCTTCTTTCAGGAGCTCAGCCAGCCGACGCTTCTCATCTTCAAAATCAGGATTTGCTATTCCAAGCTTTTCTTCCCTCAACTTAAGGACATATTCTAAGATCTCAATTGCATCTCCCACTCTAAAGCACACCAGCACATCAGGTTAGAACTAAAGATGTCAAGCTCAACATCAAAGAATATAAAATCTTGCTTCAAACATGTAAGTGTTACAGCATTACACAACTTAAAACAGATATTACAAGTAATTAAAAAAAAAAACTCCTCATCAAATCCCAACTTGCAAGAGTTAGGGAAGAGAAAGTCCTCGTATACAGTCTTATCCTTATATTTTTGCAAAGACTATTTGCGAGATTCAAACCAATGACCTTTCGGTTACAAAGGAGCAGCTTTAGCACTGCTCCAGATTCACTCTCTTATATTAGATGTGTTCTATTTGAAAAATAAATTACAGACAAATAACTAGGAATCCATCCTCAAGAAGGGAGTAGAAGTTGAGTATAAAATATAATACTGGATGTGTCCTCTGCAACATGAGTATTCAGACCAATGGTGACTCCAATGTTGACAAAAAAAGTTATATACTCATGATGCAAGGAAGCAAAATATAAAACAGCAAAGGTTGGGGTGGGGGATTCATAAAAAAGTTGAGCTCCACACAGCTATGACAGAAAACCTGCAATCATGCAGCCCAACATACAACTATACCGCTTCCAGTCAGTCACTTATAAGTTTCTTGCAATGCTAATCTATAATTATTGTTTCATGGCTGCTCTAAGAGTGTCATTTCCACAACATGATGAAGCGAATCAGGGGAAAAAGTAATTTAATCTGCTAAATTTGAAGACTTTTGGAGACAACACACCATGATGAGTAAGGGTCAAAAGAAAACAACAATGTTTAAAAAATAATTTTACCTTCCCATAGCATCATAAGTTGCTGCAAGATTGCTGTACACTCCAAGAGTATCTTGATGACATGGGCCACACTCCTGTTCAAGAATTGCCCTGGCTTCTTCAAATAATTCAGCAGCCTCATCTATCTTGAACAGCTGTACACATGCCAATCCCATCTGGTTCAAAACAACTCCAAAGAAGGCAGACTTCCTTTCCCCACTAGCTCTTAGTTTTGCTACAGCACTCTCAAAAGAGTTCCTTGCTTCTTCATACCTCCCAATCATGTAATACATCACTCCAATTCGTGCTTCTATTCCTGCAATTGTGCTCTGCTGTCCTGGTTTATCCTCCAACAATTTCATTGCCTTTTGTAAGAGTTTCAGTGCCTCCTCGGGCTCATCTACGGATTCAAAAATAGCTGAAACTTCCGTCAAGCCACCAGCAATCTCTTCAGCTGTGGTTCCAGGCACAGGTTTTGAATATATTCTCAGAGCATTTTCACAATAGGACTTGGACTCTCGAAGCTTTCCAGTCCTGTGATACAAATCAGCTAGGCGTACAAAGACAGATGCAACCGAAGGGTGGTTTTCGCCCTTCGATGATTTAAAGACAGTAAGCGCCTTCTGGTAAGAGAAGATAGCCTCATCAAAGCGACAGAGGGACATGTAAATGTTTCCAATGCTGACATCAATGGAAGCAACTTCATTATCTTGTCCATTTGCAATCATGGCCATGCTGGCAAGGACAAGATGCTCAAGAGCCGATTCATAATCTCCCTTAGCCTCGCATATAAGGGCCATAAGCCTTCTATCAGCTGCCTCTTCAAGAGAAGCTGGTTCACTGTGTGCACGATGAATCTCAAGAGTTTTCTTGCACAGCTCCTCTGCTTTATCAAACTGCATAGCTTGTACATTGGCCTCCGCCAAGTATCTACCACATACAATTATCAAATTCGTTCACATATCATCAAATAAATAAACAAACTCACTCTCCATTTAACAAAAACTAACAGATAAGTATGATTATCAATTGCAATTAACCACTCCAAAAATTAAACAAACACAAATTATCTTAGTATTATAAATTTCTGAATCTGAAGCATTACTGAAACACACACATCCTTAGGAATGATATTAAATCCCAAAATTTCATCAAGATTAGAGTGAATACCTGCAAGTCTCTCCTACTCTGGGATCGGTGTCACCCAAGGCTTCGATCTGAATCTGAAGGCCTTGGTCATAGCAAGAGATGGACCTATCAACGTGACCAAGCATGGAGAAGGTATCACCCAACTGCATGTAACCAGAGAAAGCGGCAAGCGCGTGATCTGCACCCCTGGCCACATCAGGAACCTGGATCGCGCGTTCCAGAACCGGCACCGCCTCCTCGAACCTCCCAAGGCTGCAGTAGATGGCGGCGAGCACGTGAAGGCTCATGGCGAGGTCCAAGCTGGGCTCACCGTCAACGGCGCAGCGTTCGAACGACTTGGAGGCACGGATGGCATAGTCGAGGGCCTTGGCGGGTCCGTCGCCGGAGGCGATGGTGTCTCGGGCGAGTTTGAGGAGGAAGGGTCCGAGATCGGGGTTGTCGAGGGAAGCCTCGGAGAGAAGGGGGTGGGAAGTAGGGGTTTCTGGAGTCTTCTTCTTCGATCGGGAAGGGGAAGGAGAGGGTGGCTTCTTTGGGAGTGGCGATGGGGTTTTAACGGTTGCGGGTTCGGATCTCTGGGTCGGGGTTTCGGGCATCGAGATTCGGAGCGGTGCGGTGTCCGGTGGAGTTTTGACGAGACCCGGCATAATGAAAGGAAATGAAGTAGGGAATTGTGAATTGTGAATTGTGAGTGTTGGTTCTGTTTGGGGTGTGTGAAATTTGTAAAGGGGAAAGGGTAATGATAAGAACTGGGCACCAGTCTCAACCAAACCAAATGAAGAGTAATGTGTTTGTGTGGTGAGTGGTGAGGAAGGTTTAGAGTTTTTGGAAGGGGAGGGGTGTACAGATCAGATGTCTCTTCTATGCTATCAAAGTGTGAGCTGTGATGGAGGTTTCACGGTTTTCACTTTCACTTGTGTCTGTTGGCCTCTTCTTCCTCCTCTTCTTCTTCTATCTATCAGGTTAGTACGGTAATTCAACTACTCTCCTCCCAAAGGGAAGAATGGAGATCAGAGATCAAGTAAAATAATTAATTAATACTCTTTCTTAACTAATAAATTTCGCTTCGTTTAGGAAAAAGCGTTTATATGACACAAGTTATATTCTTACGCTCTACATATGATACTGATGCTTTTATTTTTTTTTAATTCTCTCTTGTTCTTTATCTATCTATTTCTTATCCATATTATCCATATGATGCATGAGATATTTTGTCAGATAACAGAATTTATGTCATTTAACTCTCACAATAAGATGGGATCCACATATCTTTTTGTTTTTTTGTTCCACTCTTTCTCTCCCCTTTTATCTATCTCTTTTTCTCATAAGAAAAGTGATTGTATAATGTTATAGAGATTCGTTTTAAGTGTCTTATTTTTTTTTTCTTTAAAATGTGTGAATCCCATAAAATATTGGATGCTTAAAAAAAAATTTTGTGTCATGTTAGAGTAGAAATGAAAACCCATCTTTTATTAACAAAGTAAGTAGTTTTGGACTTTGGTAGCAGTGAGGTAATTAGTGGAAAAGAAAATTTTCGATCCTATTTTGAGAAGAGACTTAAATATCTTTATTTTTTATTTGCTTTATATTATGGATTTATTTCATATTCGGTTCAGAGTCAATTTGTGGGAATATCAAAAGAGTCGACCTCAAAGAGCTAATTAAAATAGGATAACTCAAAAAAAAAATACATATCTAAAAGAATTTAATATTTCTACTTTTGTTACTTTTACACAAATGAGTGAGTTTTATTACAGGGGTTCAATTTTCCCATATTACAGTAGAATTTAATTTTCATGTTAGACTCAATTAATGGTGGGCCCCACATTTATTAAAAAATAAAGAAAAACTTTACACACAAATCAAAGGGTCTCAACATGATAGTTTTTAAGAAGAGACTTTGTTATATCACATACTTTTTGTTTTTTATTAATGGAACTCACTTATATTATGGATTAATTTCATATTCGGTTCAGTGTCAATTTTTGTGGGATAATTTCAAAAAGATGTTTGGTAGCCCAAAAAATTTGAAGAAAGATTAATTTACTAACTATAGGATTAACTCAAAAAAAAAATATATTTTCTCTCACCCCTATGTTTATATCTATTGCTAGGGTGTTTTTGTCTTAAAAGGATTTTCCCTCCACATTGGCAAAATATTTTTCCATATTTTCATGGCAAATGAGTAAAATGGTTTTATTATATCACATTAACTTTTTTTCTTCTACCAAACACAACAAATTAATTTTCCATACCACACTTTCCTGGCAAAAAAAAATTGTCTGCATCCTAAATGAATGTGGCAAACAAACAAAAAAAACTTTGTAGGCAAAGCATAAATATTTTTATCTGTTTAAAATTTTCACTCACTTTTATTGGATTCAATGTTTATCACTAGCTTAAAAGCAGGTACTTGAGTTATTCTTGCCAACCTAACTTACCTAAGTATTATGGTTCCATCTAATTTTGATTCATATTCGATTTTGTTAACGTAGAATATTGACGTTACTAACAATTTTAACATTAAGTTAATTAACAACTAATATTATATATATATATATATATATATATATATATATATTGTCTTAGGTTTTAGGTTTTCTACTTCTAATGGTGGCACAAAGACTATTTTTTAGAAATTTTATAGCCTTATGTTATATGAAAAAAGTTATACCCATAATGCTACACTAAAGTCTCATTGGCCCACTAATAGGAATTTTTTTAACGAGACCATAATTAAACCTCAATTCCTCAATTTGCTAAGGTAGCGGGATAATTTTTTATTGCGTCATGCGGTAGAATTCTCGTCATCCGTCCTAAGTTACAGTCCTTCTTTTGTATCATATAAATTACATTAAATTGAGATTATTACTTTATTATTAAATTTAAAATTATTAAATTTAAAAAATTCATTTATTGTGATCTTTCAAAATTCTAAAAATGAAAAAATGTTAAATTTACTATAATAATTATAAATTAATTTTTATTTCCTAATTTACTAAATTATTATTTTGCATTGAATTAAAATTTTACATTAAATACATCAAATAAAATAGTAACTTGAGCGAATTTATAATTGATAATGATAATTTGATAATTAATTTTTTTATTTTCTGATATGCCAAAAATATATTACATATAAATATTTATTTTGATAATTTAGTTAAATTGATATTATTATTTTGGTATTAAATTAAAAGTTGAAATAAATATATAAAGATAAATAATATTTATAAATGGTAAAGTAAATGTTGTTATTCTATAATTATTATTTGGGTGGATTTTAATATTAATAATATCAACTTGATAAAAAAAAAATTATATTCGTCCAAAATATTCAATCCAAGAGATTTTTTTAAAAAAATAGAGAAAGAAAAAACCAATAATTATATGGTTACCATTAATAATAAATTTAATATTTTTAAATTCATAGTAATTTTAAAATATCACCACATAAATAAAAATATTTATATAATTTATTATATTTTAATTTAATTAATTTAATATTAATGACAAAATAATAATATTAATTTAACACAATTTATTTTATGTGAAAAAAAAAATAGTGAAATATGGGATGATTAGTCATGATTTTGCCACATCGCCTGATAAGGAGCAGTTGCCTAAATCAGTAAAATCCATAAACCTTTGGTCCAATGTGACAAACAAAAGGCCCCTGGCAGAGTCAACGGGATTTAGAGCATGTTTGTTTAATTTTTAGAAAAAATGACTTTTATCTCTTTTTTATTTTAAAAGTATTTTTTACAAAACTTAAAGTTATTTATGTTTTTATTAAAATATTTAATTTTGAAAAAAAATATTTAGCTTTTGTTGAGATATATAGTTAAAATTTTTAGAAAACTAATGTGAATTTTTAGCACATCCAAAAAAACTAAATATAAATCTCACATTTTGGATGAACAATTAATGTTTTATTCATCTAAATAGACTATTTTTTGACTTCTATTTTTTTAGAAGCTAAAATTTTTAGCTTCTAAAAAAATAGGTTTTTAGTTTTTTTGGTGACTTTTTTTTAAAGCAGACATCAAAAAAATTAAAATGAAAAGTGCTATATTTTCCTGAAAAAAATAATTTTTGAAGAAAAAAAAAAACTCATCCAAGTAGACAATGAGGTGGTGTTTTGTTGGGATAGTTTTCAACATAAAAAAATTTGTTTGATGTAGCTATTAACACCATGCAAACACAAATATTTTTTCCAAAAAATTATTTATCCAGGAAGTATGGATTTAAGAAACATAAAAACGGTTGGTAAAACCCAATTTGAATGTGGGATTTTTCTGAAAATCGGCTATCTCACATTTAATGCACTGTTAATTTCATAAAATTACCTAATTTTTCCGGTAAAATTTTCCTCCACCAAACAACTTTTTTTTATATTTTTTTACCTATTTCACTTTATCTCATTTTCCAATCATTTCTCTATTTATTACATTACCTACTATTCCAAAAAAAATTCCCATACCAAACACCCCAACGAGGGCAGTGATGTGAAGAAATTTTCCCACCAGAGTGATTGTAAAATGTGTCAGCTAATTCGTACGAGCGACAATTTTTAACACCGCATTCTAACAAGATACAAACATGATACTAAAACTTGTGTTTGGATACAATCATTTTCATAATCATAACGTGCCTGTGTTGGTAAAGTTCAACTTAAAAAAATTTGTTTAATGTTAGGTATTAACCCGCAAACACAAAATTAATTCTCCTTACTGTTTCTATAAATTATTTGTGTCATGTCGTGTAAAGATGACATTGGTAAACCAATAGTTTATTGGTTGTTGTAAAATATTAGGTTGGCAGAATTTGATGATTAAAATTATTAATAATTAATACTTCTTGCAATTCTCTCTCCAATTATTAAACCAATATATAGTTATTGGTTGTTTTCAAGAATAAATTGAGTTTCATTAGGAGTGCATTGAAGTTATTGCTTGCTATCCGAAACAATCGAAAAACTCTTCTAATTTAACTCTCTTACTTGATATAGTCCGTTAGATTAAAAAAAATGGAAAATAAGCACCGCAAAAAGGTGTTGAAAACTGGAGCGGTAGTAGTACAACTACAATGATAGAATTTGCAATGGTCCCAGCCATACATGAATCTCACAATTTTTCCATTTATTCCTTGCCGTTTGCCCCCTCAACCTTGTGTTTGTGGATCATGTTCATGTTCACGCGTCCTCCAATCTCAAAACGAATATTTTTTACAATATTTTTTTTTTTTTAAAGAAAATCCATGCAATCACCTTACCCTCGGAATACGACCATGTAGACTAACCCCTCGTTGGAACAGCGGGTACAAAACGCTTCTCTATAAGACACATAGGGAATGGCAGAACCATCATTAGTTAACCTTAACTATCAGCAAATGTAGAGGATGATAGCTAGTGAAAGACTTCAGTTGAGGAGTCATTGCTGTAACGCTAGTGCATGTCTTGGGTTGAATTAATTTTTTACAAAAATTTATCTATTATTGGGTGACCAAAAAAAAAATCATACACGCTCAGCAACGAGTAATATAGTGACAAACTCACGATAAGAAAGAATGACATCATATTTCAACCCAAAATCCTAACATATTGAGTTCATAAGTTTTTTTCACTTATATATATCATGTTATCACACGAGATTTTTTTATTACTGGGGCTTGAATCCTCCAATCATTAAATAAATAAAACCTACAAAGCGCTTCTCTGTAAGACACAAATAGGGAATGGCAGAACCGTCATTAGTTAACCTTAACTACACCAACACGCATTATAAAAATTTAAAAAAAGGTTCAAAGGTTGTGGTTTGTTGAGTTTTTAGTTCCAGTTATTAGATTCGTTGTAACGCGATTACCATTTTATTGAGTTTAATATAAATATTTACAATATCTTATGTTTCTATGCAAAATTTATGAATATTATAAATTTAGATTCATTTTTTGTTAAATTATTGAATATTAAATATAATATATACTACATAAATTAAAAATATTATTCATAAGTTTTTTTCACTTATATATATCATGTTATCCCACGAGATTTTTTATTACTGGGGCTTGAATTCCCAACATCTACCATAAATAAAACTAGGGTTGTTATATGCGAATTATTTGGTGGCAGTTAGTGATTGGATTTTGTCTACCATAGCTGATATTTACTTTATATTTTTCTTCTTTTGGCTCCCTTTAGTGCAGACGGGCCATTTCAGACATGTTAGGCATCTACCCTTGACTTTATGGTTAACATCATGCTTTTAATTAGTGCGATTGATCCATTTACACAATAATCAACTGTAGATTAAAAGGCAGAGAAACAGCAATTATTGTCATTCAACTAATGATATCATTGCAGATGAACTCTTGTCAACTAACAGTATATTATATATGTATAAATAATTATTGGCGAGAAGCAAGAATTATTATTTCAGTTTGTTGGACCTCCTCTGCCATAAATATTTTTAAATGGTTTATATACAAAGGTGTTGCTTAGGGTCTTTTTGATGGTTGACATATTTAAAATCGAGAAAAAAGAAAAAAATTTCATGCCGAAAATCTATATAACATTACATAATATTTTTTTTTCTGGAAATATTATTAAAAAGTTATTTGGTAAGATAAAATTTGCTCAGGAATATTAGATTAATTTTTCTGATAGTGTGTTTGATTTATAGTAAAATATTTTTAAATTACAGGTGTTATATGAATATTGAAAAAGGTGTTCTCTCTGGTCTTTTTCCTTTGCCTTCATTTCCACACCGCCATACCCTTTATTTTTTCAGTCCAAAGAAATATTCCAAAAGAAAAAATTTTCGAACCATTCAAATGATTTTCTCCTTCATAGGACAGAAATGAAAATTTCTCTGCCTGTTATTTTGAATTATCATAAAATATTGTTGAAAATTAGACCAAAATTACAAGATTACCCTTCATCATGAATATTGAATCTCTTTCAACCTTCATTTCACCTCAGTCATCTCTCTCTGGGTTCCATTTTTCCTTTGCCTTCTATTTAATTTTTAAAAATAAAATAAAATAATATATTTATATAGGTGGCAATTAGTATCAACACTTATCTTGATGGTGGTGTAAAGATATTTCAATGAATGATATTCTCTTGTATACTTTATTTTAACTTTGGTTGACCTAGTAATTGTGTTTTTTTATTTTCCTTGTTTCTTTGACTCTATTCCTCTCTGATATACATTATAGAGTTTGGGTATTGTGTTGATTTTTTCTTGTTTTCATTTTTTATTTCTTATGAGAAGTACTAGTGCATGCATGAATGAAACTTTGCTCATTATATTTTTTTAGTAATTTTTTTTACTATTGTAAAAATTTTAATGCTCACTAATGAAATTTATATCTCGTGTAAAAAAATGCAGCAATTTATGAACACGTTAATGACTTGTAATGTCAAGCGAACATTTTAAAAATTGTTAAAAATATGTTTTAAATTTTTTAAAAATATATCCAACGGTTATAAATTTAGGTAGTTATATTATATATATATATATATATATATATATATATATATATATATATATATATATATATAGACCAGACTTTGACACCTATAAATTTGAAGTTTGATCTTTGAGAGCTGTTAGATCAACAAATATCAACGACTCTGATTTGTGAGCATGTGAATCCACTATAAATGACAACCGTTGATTTCCGTCTATCAACGGCTGAGATGAGGAGTAAGACTTAGGTTATGAAGGCCAAAGCCTCCCCTTGTAAAAAATATTGTTAAATTTTTTAAAAAATATATCACGAGGGAGGTCTACAAAGCCTGCAGGCCACATCAGGCTCTCTAAATTTTAAAAATATTATATATATATATATATATATATATATATATATATATATATATAGTAAAATTATTTCTGCAGTCGCTTTAATATTGGTTGCAGCAACAACAGTAGTTGCAGAAATGTAAATCCCTATATATATATATATATCCCCACATTTAATGCTTTCATCCGGTGTATGATTAAGTTTGACACCTCACTTGAGAGCTTTCAATGGTATATATGTGACAAATCAGAGTCGTTGATATTTTTTGCTAACGGTATAGTCAAACTTCAAATTTGAACTGGTGTAAACCCCTATATATATATATATATATATATATATATATATATATATATATATAGGATGAAGAGTAAGAATTATAAGTCTTACTCCAGAGTCAAATGATCTCTTCCCTATGGGGAGGGTTCTTTTGACTCTAGAGTAAGATTTTTAAGTCTTACTCCTCATCTCAGCCGTTGATAGACGGAAATCAACGGTTGTCATTTATAGTGTAATTAATAATTAATTAATTAATATAACTACCTAAAGTTATAGTTACTACCTATTTTTCTTACTACCAAATTTTAACCGTTGATTTCCGTCAATCTAACGGTTATAATTTATTGGAAACTAATAATTAATTAATAAATATAATCCTTTAAATTCTAACTATTAGATTGGCGGAATCAATGGTTTAGATTTAGTACTAAGAAGTAATAAGAAAAAGAGGTAGTAAATATAAGTTTAAAGATGCAAATATGGACAGAGATACCCAACTGAAAATCCCACCAGGGGATTAAGAATTCCAGCTCATTGTTCTTCCTTTTGCAGGCTTGCCATTGTTGAATCCTTAGATTGCTCACAACAGTCAATCCTCCCTCTGCATGTTTAAGCAACAAAGAGCAAAACGACCCCAATTTGACAGGGTATTTTTGTCTAACAGAGGTGTAAATCCTTTCCCACCGTGTGGAAAAAAAATATTTCCATGGGTTGGGTGGTATTCACAATTGGGAATCCACCATGTTAATTAAAATGATGGAAACAAAAATTTCCCAGAATTATTTCTATTTTTTCTCCTACCAAACATGGGGGAGGGGGGATTTTCCCACTCCATTTTTTCAGGATTCTCAAAAAAATCCTCTTACCAAACATCAGCTTATGAGGGGCGAAATTTGGTGATGTAGGTGCAAGAACTTCAACAGTACTAGCTCACATCAATAGTAAATAAAGGCGGAATGCAATATAAAAAAGATGCATACATAAATGAACCCAAGGTTGAACGAATCTTAAATAAGATGGTAGAGTTAACCTAATTCCGAGGGGTTTTGATATGTAAGTAGTCGTTGGCAGTTA
Source organism: Gastrolobium villosum (assembly GCA_032173675.1). NCBI lineage: Eukaryota > Viridiplantae > Streptophyta > Magnoliopsida > Fabales > Fabaceae > Gastrolobium > Gastrolobium villosum. The sequence goes on from JAVKPL010002522.1 coordinate 36,778, forward strand.
TATGATAATCTGATATACTCTTTTAGCCTATCATTTACCCAAGATATCGACCCAGAACAAAAATATAAAATGCATAAACAATAGTAATTCATTTTTTAAAGAAAATAAATAAATTCTCAGCTTTCATTTGGCTTGCAATGCATAAATACCGTTTATTGCTGAGTTGTTGATTAGAGGTAGCCAGGTAGGTAACATGTAGCACTAACTGAGCAATTGCCAATTTTGAGAGTAACTTAATCGTTTAGTCAACTCTCCCTTGAAAATAATAATGTAATTCTTAGTTTCCTTTATCTTAAATTTTGAATAAAAGAAAAATATGAAAATAAGTATCAACTCCCAAAGTAGGGAGTCCATTTATAATTGATTAATTAAATGAGGTTTATGTTTATCACGAACGTAACACAACTTCACTTTCCTACACACATTAAAGAGGTATGGTCCACATATTTTTCTTTCTCTTTCATCATATTCCACTTTCTCTCTTCCTTTTATTGTGTGTGCTGGAAATAAAAGTTAAATTATGTAACATAACATTAATAAAACCCTAATTAAATACAGAATTGAGATGTAGGGGATGTTGAGGGTCACATCATTGAAACCATGGCACTTACCATGAAGTTGACTTCCTATCTTTGCCAATTCTATACCTATCATCATCATTTCGTTTATCAAGAAAAGATAACTATACATGTATGTAACGTATAAGATAATTTTTTGTTAAGTATTATTTACCACTCTATTTAATATCAATCATATATAAAATTAGGGATAGAATATTATATTTATTTATTTTCGTGCCTACTTATCTGCTCATCTTTAATACCAACATTAGATGATAATTTAATTAACTTTTATATTTTCTCTTCTCTTGAAATTTTAATCTAATGTTATTGTGATCTACCTTTAAGCACGTCACTGAATTGAGCCTAACGTTTGCCAGAGAATATATATCCGGAAAGGGTTTTTTTTTTTGCACATAAGTTATATGTAATAAGTCCAATACGACGTCGTTTTGAGGTAGAAATCATGGTATTTTTGTAATTTTAATTTATTTGAGGGTTATAATAGTCATTATATTTATCATTTTTAAGATTTCAATATCAAAACGACGTCGTTTTGGAAATAAATGCAGATAAATTATCAGTAACTACATAAACATTTTTCCCAGAAAATAGATGCCTATTAATACTAGTGATCAATAATACCAGTACGAAGATAAACAAACAAAGGTTGAACATGAAATGAAGGAAGAGGAAGAAATAACAATTTATAATTTCATATATAAATTCTCTTCATACATAAACTAATTTAAACTCAGCAAGATTGTTGGTAACTTGGTATGGATAGAGATCTTCAGCATTTGATTGTAACATAAAATATTACAGAAATATAAAACTCATAGTAGAAGGAAATCTTCAGCTGTCAGATTTTATGATATTACTGCTTCTGCTTTTCAGCTGCAAGCAGTGAGCTGGCTTGAATTATTTATTATATAATGTAATATAATAATATAAGCAACCTCAGCAAGTTTGCTTCAAACATGAGGCTTCCCTTTCCCTTGATCATTCCTATGATTAGAGTCAGAATCTCTGTAGTCATCGGTATCAACTTTCATAAGCTGTCTTCCCTTCATCTCAAAAGAGGCCTTCAATAAAATGGTGTTTAATTTAGACTAATGTTAGATATATTCACATATTAATTACCAAATACAATAATGACACAAACAGCCATCTAATAAGTTTACCTCTGTTGGTGGTTTTACTACATCCACTCTAATCATCAAGCTGTTCACTCTACCTACAAGAGATTCAAAGAAACGAATATGGTTTAGTTATATATATATATATATCATTCTGGTAATGGACTTTAATTAAAATATATCTGGAGAACCTGCTTACCTGGATACAGTTCAACAAAGAGCAAAAGGAGGATGAAAATATAAATTTTAAGCTTGGGATCCATAAATTAAAGTTGGGTATAGCCAGCTTGAACGATGACCCAAATTGAGATGCATGGGGAATATGTGTGCTTTTATAGTATGTATATTGTATAGTATAGGCATGGCACTGAGAACGGATCTATTGAGATATAAAATCATTAATGTAGCCTCACCCAACAGTTTAAGTTTTTGAGTTGGATTGATTCTTTATATGGTATCACAGCTCGTGTCTCGAGTTCGATCCTCACCGCCCTTCACTTTCTCTTGTGAAATTTCTTAGCACAGGTAGGCTGACCTGTTGCATCATCCACCTTCCAAGCTCAATGGGCTCACTTGTGAGCGGTGTGTTGAGATATATAAAACTATTAATGTAGTCTCACCCAACAGATCAAACTTTTAATTGAATTGATTCTTTATATGATGCCTTTTTTTTTTCTTTATCTTTATCTTTTTCTTTTCGTTTTTAAGGAAGGGGAGGGGAGGTTAGAATGGTAAAATTGCCCTTATTTCTCGCAGGATACATGTGGGTATGTGGTTTGTCATGATGCACTGAACTTGGACGAATAAAGATAATGGGATAGGCATTGGCATGTGGACGAAGTCAACTATACCAGTTAATTTCAATTGCATCAGAACCTAAAAAAAGTTTAGAACCAAAACCACTCTTACCAAAAGCAATTCACAAATAAGCACTTGACGTATGTGTTGCACTAGCTAGCTATGTTATTGTGGATGGCTTTTCTCTTATTATGTACAAACGGGATACATTGAACTGTCTTGTCCGATTTAAAGTTTAGTTACTGATAAATAATCCCATTTAAAGATCGTCAACCAACGTGTTGGTGCTTATGAACTATACATGATCGCTACATGACTTTTCAACTAACTTTGGAAGTGCCGCATTGTATGGCTACGGTACAGATGTTAAAATGGACTGACCCATTCAAAATCTTATATTTGGTCTAAACTATTATAGGGTTTTTTTTGTGATATCATCATTTTTTTAACCATAACTTCCAAAGTCTTATAATTTAGCGGCTGAATTAAGATCTTTTTGCAGGTCAAATATTTTTCTTCATCAAATTTTTTATTATTTAAAAATAAAAAACATATAAATATATAAATATATATATATATATGTAAAATAAATTATAAACATAATATAAGCAAAAATGAAATTTTTTATTGACAACTAAGTATATTGTATATCCAAATTTTGTACTGAATCATACGACATACAGTGCACCTTGGTTGTCTTGTGGATAATCAACATCAACATCAACAACACCTTTATCCCAAATTAATTGGGGTCGGTGGTAGATAAACCCAAATGAAAGATACAAAAAGGTTGAAAAAAGAAACATAAAAGTAAAAATAAAAATAAATAAATAGAATAGTAATAATATATATATATATATATATATAGTAAAAAAGAAAATGAAAAGAAGAAGAGAGAAAATGAAGGGGAAATGACTAAAAAGGACCATCTAGAACATAGGAATATCAACGGGTCTAACCCTCCACCATGCTTATAGCTATTCTCCATTCCGTTCTAAGGCATACCATCCGCCAATCTATATTCCATTTCATTAAATCTTGTTTTACTACCTTCCCCCAAGTAAGTTTCGGTCTACCTCTACCTCTTTTTGTGTTGAGCTCTTAGTAACAAACTTCTGTTCTTACGGGCTATATAGCACCGATACGACACGCGACACGTGACACGACACGACACGACACTCCGACACGTCAATCCTAAAAAATTATGGATTTCGACACGTTGGGACATGTTTTAATATTAAATAATATTTTTAATTTATATAGTGTATATTTCATTTAATTTTTAATAATTTAACAAAAAATGAAATTAAATTGATAATATCCATCAACACGTTATAAAGATAGAAGCTTTAATAAAAAAAATTAAAAACTGGGATGAGAGAGATATAATATCAGATAGAGAGAACAAATCCTATTAGAGAGAGATAAGAGAGAGTGAGATACAACAAGAGCGTAATAGGAATTGACAACAATGATGCTGAGATGATCTCTTATCTACTTAAGGGGAAAAAGGACAAAAAAATAAATTGATATGATCAGGTGGAAGCTTTATTAATATATTTTAATTTAAAAAGAAAAAAAATTTAAAAAAAGTTAAAAAATAAAAAAAATTACGAAAATGCCATTTGACCATGTCGGACACGGTCAAATTCGCGTGTCGGAATGGTCAACGTGTCGGAAAAAGTCAACCGTGTGTCGCCGTGTCGGACCCGACTCTTCCTGTTTTTACAAGTGTCTGTGCTTCCTAGCTTACGGGAGCATCCAGGGGCTTCTCATTACGTGCCCAAATCACCTCAATCTATGTTCTTTCATCTTCTCAGCCACCGGTAGTACTCCTACCTTTCGTCGAATATCTTCATTTCTTATCTTATCCATCCTCGTATAACCACACATCCACCTTAACATCCCCATCGCTGCTTCTCCCATTTTATGCTCATGTTGCCTATGTGTTGGCCAGCATTCAGCTCCATATAGCATTGCAGGTCTTACTGCTGTTTTATAGAATTTTCATTTTAACTTAAGGGGAATTTTGCGATCACACAAAAACCCAGATGCACTGTGCCATTTCATTCACCCTGCTCTGATTCTATGATTTACATCCTCATCAGTCTCTCCACCTTTTTGCAAAATGGAGCCCAGGTATTTAAAAGCGTCTTTCTTGTGTACCTCTTGACCACTTAGATGCGCGAGATTTTGGTTTACATCTCTTACCAGAGAAAACTCACACTTCAGATACTCAGTCTTGCTTCGACTTAATGTGAATCCTTTAGATTCCAATGTACTTCTCCACAATTCAAGTTTTCTGTTAACACTAGAGGTGGCAAAGCGGGCTTCCCGCCCCGCCATAAGCCTGCCAAAAAGCGGGCGGCCCGTCAAGCCCGCAACATTTTACACTAAAAATTAAAAAGCGGGCGGCCCGTCAAGCCCGCAGCGGGCTCGGCCCATTTTGCCAGCTCTAGTTAACATCATCCTTGCTCTCATCAATAAGCACAATATCGTTTGCAAAAAACATACACCATGACACTTCCTCTTGAATATCTTTTGTTAGTTCATCCATAACTAAGGCAAAGAGATAAGGACTTAGAGCCGACCCTTGGTGTACACCTACCGTGATAGAAAAATAACTTGATGTTCTGTTACAAGCTTTCAAACATGTAGTAGCTCCATCATACATATCCTTGATTTTCTTTACATACTTTGATGGTACCTTTTTCTTCTCCAGAACCCACCATAGAACTTTCCTTGGAACCCTATCGTATGCTTTCTCAAGGTGAACACCATATGTAAATACATTAGTTGTCGCATCAAGAAAATGGCTTCCATGGTAATCTTCCTGGCATAGATCCAAATTGATTTACAGAAACCTTGGTATCTCTCCTCAAGCGATGCTCAATAACCCTCTCCCACAACTTCATAATATGGCTCATTAGCTTAATGCCTCTATAGTTTGAACAATTCTGTATATCTCCCTTGTTTTTTTAGATAGGCACAATCATACTTTTCCTCCATGCATCAGGCATCTTATTTGTCTGGAGAATCTTATTGAAAAGATTAGTCAACCATTTTATTGCAACATCCCCCCAGGTCTCTCCACACATCAATAGGGACACCAATATCAGGTCCCAAGACTTTATTAGTCTTCATCCTCTTTAAAGCCTCCTTAAGATCATGTGTATTAATTCTCCGCACAAATCTTCTATTCAAATCATTATAAGCGTCCTTCCACCTCGCTTATATCTCCATCCCCATTAAATAACTTATTGAAGTAGTTCATCCATCTTTCATTTACATCTTCATCTCTCACCAAAAGTTTTTGAATTTCATCCTTGATGCATCTGACTTGGGTGAGGTCTTTACTTTTTTTATCCCTTATTTTTGCAAGTTTATAGATACTTTTTCCTCATCCTTGCTCCCAAGATTTTTATACAAACCAGCGAAAACCTTGCCTCTAGTTCTCACACTACTTTCTTTGCATTTTTTCTCGCCAATCTAAACTTTTGCAAGTTCTCTTCACTTGGACTTTATGCAAAGATCTAAAGCACTCATTCTTATGTTTAATTGCCTCTTGCACCTCTCCAATCCACCACCATGTTTCCTTTGTATAAAATCCATTTCCTTTGCTTTCTTCCAACACCCTCCTTCCCAAATTTTGAATACACTTAACTATCTCATTTCATATTGTATTTGCTCCTCCATCAAACTCCCAAGGTCCTTCGTGCAACATTCTTTTATTGAGCTGTCTCTATTTTCCCTCCTTTCCCTCCTTAAGCTTCCACCACCTTATCCTCGGGTTCTGAGCCCTCTTCCTCATTGTGAGTACTTTGTTGAACCGAACCTCCAGGACTACCAGCTTATGTTGCATAGTGACACACTCTCCAGGGTAGACCTTACAGTCGACACAAGAAGTTCTATCTTCTCTTCTAGCCAGAAAGAAATCAATCTAACTACGATTTTGGCCACTATGATATGTGATTAGATATGACTCCCTTTTTCGAAAAAAATGTTCACTAGCATCAAATCGTAGGCTAGTGCAACATTCAAGATATCTTCTCCAGTCTCATTTCTCGTCCCATAGCCAAAACCTCCATGAATTCTATCAAAACCTCCATTGCTTTTACCTCCATGAATTCTATCAAAACCTCCATTGCTTTTGTTGATGGCATCCTTTAACAACAAAACTCAACAAATATAGTAAAATTAAATTTCAACTTATATTAAAAAATTTATTACATTTTCATTTATATATTTATGTACAAATATTTTTGTATTAAAAAAATTAAATTATACAAAATTTATATTTTGTATAAAATATTTAATGAAAGTGCTAAATATTTATTTGTTAAAATAACTTTGAATGTATTAAATATGATAAAAACAATTATAATTATAATTTTGAATGGGACGCAGGCTGGTCCTAACTCGTTGGGCTTTTGGCCCGTGCAGGTATTTATTATTGTGGGTCATTTGGTCGAGCTTTTTGACCCCAACCCGCATGGGATAAGGCCTAATGGGTCAAGTTGATCCATTTTGACACCCTATGGACAAAAATCGTAACAAGTACTCAAAATTAATTGCGAATCAGTATAGGATAAGTTTGTGGGTTATGCTATTATTACTTAAAAGTTTTATAAGCTGAGAAGAGTTCAAAAAGATAGGATTATATTTGATACTTACATTACTCACTTAAGTCACTTAAATCATTATTGTTTTTGAAATAAGAAATAATGTCCACATACTTCTTACTCTTCTTTTGAGTCATAATTTGAAAGATATGATCATCTTTGTCTCATCATCCCGTAGTGATTGCTACGAGAAGATTTATTTGTAGCCATTCAAAGCAAGGAGGTATATCGTGCGCTTACACTATAAAAAGTATACCTGTTGTAATAATGATCGTTAACATTTCAAACCACAATTCTCCTATACGTTTCAATTATTTCTACAAAGTTAATATTTAGCTCCGAGTTGAAGCTTTGATAAGATGTAGGATCAGTGTCACTTGTTTTATAGCGACTTAAAGGTTAAGGCCTAATTTAGATAAGCATGGCTATAGCAATATGTTCCTCCTAGTGCATGTTTCACTCAGTTTAACCTGTTAATTGTGCAGAGAGAATTGTGCAACATTTACCACAATTGGACAACATTTTGTCTCTTACAAAGTCAAGAGATATACCCATCTGTTTGATTGTCTTCTGATTTTTTTGTTCATTAAAACCGTTTTGTATATAAACAGTTGTTTTCTTATACATTACAAGTTAAAAACCAAAACAAAAAACAAAAAAATTACTCAGCACATCCTATCCTAAATTTGATTCACACACAAAAATAAAAAAACAATTATAGTTTTCAAAACTTTTTTTACAAAACATATCTTACCAAACGAGTTTTTTAATTTTTTTTGTTCTGAAAACTAGAAAACAATTTTCCAGAACAAGGCCTAATTTAAATAAGCATAGCTATAGCAATATGTTCCTCCTAGTGCATGTTTCACTCAGTTTAACCTGTTAATTGTGCAGAGAGAATTGTGCAACATTTACCACAATTGGACAACATTTTGTCGCTTACAAAGAAAAGAAGAGATATTTGATCTGAATTCTGTTGCTCAACCCTAATAGATGAGAGGAATTGACACCATCAATTAAATTGTACCAACTAATCATGCTACATGAGAAAGAAATGAATGATGAGTAAGTTTGTGAGGAGAGAAGTCTCTTTGCTACGAGTGTCTTGTAGCGACTAGCTGTCCTCGAGTCAATGTGATGAATCATTTCATGCTCCAAATGGGGTGTCACGCTCACGCACCAGTTAGTACGTACTCACAGGCCACTAACCACAACAGGCCAATATTGGAGATATATCTAAACACGTTTAATTGTTACGTCTAAGAAAAATATCGTTGACTATACACGTGACAATTCCCTCTGTGGCTGAAACTTACCAGAAATGATAATGCTTTTTCATGCAGAGCTATGCAGTATCATGAGATAATAAGGATGCCTTTTGGTTTCAACGAGAGTATAATTACTGTGTTGAATTGGGTTGGTTGAAAATCCAAATCAATACTGATGGATCAACAAATCAACACGTGTACTATAGTCTGTCACGGACTCACGGATCAATGAAATTTCGTTGCTTTTTTCTTTTTTGGTATTTTTCAGGATAATAAAATTCGTATAGTAGACGTCATTAAATTCATTAACCAAAAAGATAATCATTAAGCCAAAGGTCAAGTGATTGTTGAAAACAGAGTTGCAGTTTAAACTGCGATCTTTTTTTTGTATCGTTAAATTTGCGGAAATACAAAAACAAAGTAAAATCATACAAGGCCTTAAAAAAAAAAAAAATTACGTGTGTTTCTAAGCCAAAGCCATAAATTGATAAAATTAGCCTCTTTTAGAGAAATAAAATCATATTATTTTTGGGAATGAAAGTATATTTTTTGGTTTTATATCCCATCTGTAATAATATAATCTAGATATAATGTTTATTGTGTGTATTAAAAACAACAAATCTGTAACATAACATATAAAAATATAAAAATGGATATTTTCTCTTTCTCTCTCTTCTCCATACATGGATTTGTATAAACCCTATATAATTTTATGTATATATAAAAAATAAATTTATCTACTATACCATAAGAAACATTAAATCCAATAATAATAGAAGCCATTGGCTACAAAACCAAGCATTAATTTAAAATAAGATGAAAGGATATAAATTGTGTCATTTAAAATTTAAAATGATAAACCTGTGAGTGCAGTTTCATTTTCAAGTTTCTACATATTTCTAGACCTAGTCAACTAATTAGGCGAAGGCCTCAACCTGTCTGATATAAGCAACAAGAGTAACTTGCGGACTGCGGTGTGACAAATCCCTTGGCTACAAAAGTTTTGTTAAATTCGTCACATTCACTAAAACATTCTTTCGAGAAAAGGGAAGGTAGAGAGGTCAATGGCCATTCAAACAATTTTCCAACACCAGCACGGAATGTAGAAAGATTGATGGTAAATGTACACTAAGAACAGACAATCTGCTCTGAGATATATACCAAAAAGCTATATATAGCCAGCATGGCAAGAGTCCATCTCATTAGAACAAAGGATTAAACAGATCCCCAAAACTAAGATCCCCAACAGTAACTGGTTTAAAGATTGTGTCTCAAACTATTTGGAATACAGGTACAAGTGGATAACATGCCACCCATATTAAAAATCTGGAAGGCAATGTAATGCGGTACTTTGAAGAAGTAACTAGTTCCCGAAAAGCAATAAAAGAATCATGCGAAGAATCAGCAGTTACTACACATTTCACAACACTAGACCAGAGGACATCAGATTATCTTGCAACGATGGTGGTAATACTAGAATATGGCTTTAGAACAGAAACCGAAACTAGTTTCAAGTGTGCTGGTATAGCCGGTACAACAGTCCCACTTCTGCGGCCCCTGGTGTGGTCTTCAACCGTACGTCACCTACAGAATTTAATCTGGCTCGAAAAATGTTTCCATCAGACATTTGCCTCACAAAACGAGTAAACCGATCCCAATTTCGGGATTCAAACATTTTTTTCCCCATTCTTACGAAGTTGAATGAGAAGGGGCGCTTCTCAATCCCATTCGAGTAAAATTTTGACATCTTCAGCACCTGGGTGAATGCGCCATCATCCAAATTAGTTGAAGAATTTTGACCTTCAAGTGGTAAGTCACAGAGCCTAGCAGCCAGCAAAAGCTGCCTAAGAAAACCTTCAGGGCTACCATCTGGATTGATCTTCTTCATTACTGCATCTTGCATTTCAAAACAAGAGCAGCACATTGAGAATCCATACTTACTAAACATGCGAGCGATGGGTAAGTATCCATCCCTGTTAAAAGTATTGTAATAGCCTGCCGTTAACTCCGATGGATGGGATTGTGTGACATAGTGCCAGTGAATGGCAGCCAATTTTGCTGATATATGGACTTCTGTACCCCTAAATATCGTTTCAGCTTCCCTACAGATTCTCTCCCCATGCAGTAGCAGCATACCTGAGTACCATTCAAGGAAAAATTTACCATATGGTGTGTTCCAAGAGCCACCCTCATTTCTAAAAAAATCAGTATGCTCAGGATCTTGCGTCAAACTTCCAGTACCAAACGGACCACCATTTCCCCATTCACGCTTTCCAATATTTCTTGCAAACGCATTTAGAGAAGCAAGCATATACTAGCAGGTGGCAAACAAGAGAGGAGGTTAAACAGGATACTGATAATAGAAAAGTACCCAAATTGGTTATCGACAGTAGCCCAGAACACAAGGCAATAACTAACTACTAGTCTACAACTCTATAACTAATAGCTAAAGCTGAATTTTCAACCTACCTTATCATAGCATTGAAACTCTCCAAGTTCATGAGGCAAAGCCAAATTTGGCTTCTGTGAAGAGAATGAAGGATATCTTAGTTCACCGCCAGGACCCATGCCAATCTGTACACCCTGAAATGAACATTGTTACACAAACTACAATGAGCATCTGATAATAATAGCTGGGAATTTGAATATTCATTGGACTGTAACATCCCAAAATCATCATAGAACCTTACTGTAATGATAACACCAAGCGAAGGCCTGAAAGTGTCCCTGAAGTCCCTCATCAAATCTGCGTATACTTGAATAGGAGAGCGTCCCCGTAGCACTGGAAGAATATCACATCCAAGGGAAATATATTCAATATTTCTTCTTCCAAACCTGTCAGAATATGATAACTCCGGATCTTTATGTATCTCATCAAGCACCCATAGGGGAAGTGGTATCCTACACAAGGGGACAAAATTCCAGAGTATGAGGCTCATGACTAGGAAAAATAACTACCTGCAAAGATAGTAAATTAGTAATAATTCAAAACAAACCAAACGCTACTTAGATAAAAGATTGCCAAGGTAAAATGTCCATAGAATATTGAAGCAAAAAATTACAGGCTAGAATTGTCATTTTCCCACACATTACTAAAATATATTTTAAAGAATCTATAGTTTAATGTTTCAAGAGATCCTGTCAATGTAAAAGATGAGCAACCACCAAACATCTAAAATTTCAATCATACCAACAACCATGCCTTATCCAAACAGGTAGGATCAGCTGCCTGGATCAATCAATGCCTATGCTGGTTGCCAACTGCCTAAAACAACCCTTCTCTTTTATATTTATCTTTTTAAAACTATGAACCTTAGATACCAACTTGCAATTTTTTTATTTTATTTTTTTACAGAAGGACATAGTAACTTTAACTGCAGGCCACAGCAGAGGCTCAATGATTGGCATGAAACGGCACCTAAAAGGATAAAATATAATTGCACCGTGTTACGATCGAAACAGATGAACTTAGCATAGCATTGCTCATCTAAACAGCAAATAAGATGCAAGAGGACTAATAGACTATAACAGATCAAGCTCCTCTGCCTTTCACAGACTCAGCCAATAAACTAACCACCTCTCCTAGCAGCACAAATCGCGAATTCCAGTACACAAAATCACTCTGAAGCTAATTATACATATCCAAAGATTTTAGACCCAAGTGAATAGGAAATCTTAACTGAACCCTCAAAAAGACAAAAAAATAAACGAAAAGTTCATCATAGGAATCGAAAAATGGCAATTAATAAAGTGAATTGGCATATACCAATTAGGATCATCAGGGCCTGTGCCGTACTGATGGAATGAAAGAACAGCTCGAACCTTAAGGCCACACATGCAAGCCATCATCACCAGTTCCCGATATCCTCGCCAATTATAAACCCTAGGCTCATTCCTCTCAACCAAACCCCACCAAATCTCAACAACCACGCCTTCTACACCTGCCGAAGCCAGCGCTCTAAGCGAAAACATCATAGCTTTGGGCCTCCAAACCTGTCCTTCTCGACCAACCGAATTCACAGGGAGCGTTACGAACACCGGCGATCCACTCCTCTCACGCTGCGGCGAAAAATCGTGGTGGAGCTCGTAGGGGATATCGCCGTTGTCCGGCGAGACAGAGCCACCGGCATCAGAGGATTTAGAGGAATTGAGACGAGAAGATACGACAAGTCGACGAGTTGAAGAGCGGGTTTGGTTTCTGCGGAACTGAGTCAAGGTGACGCAGGGGAACCGTGTTAGGCGAGTCAAATCGTTCCGAGTGGAGATGAAGGAAGGTGAGAAGCTAGCGGTTGATTGAGATAGGATCGCCATTGATTGGGAATTACAGAGTTAGGGTTTCAATGTTTGAATTGCAAAAATAGAGGAGAGTGTGTCACTTGCAGAGTGAGTGAGTACAGTGAGGGGAGAAATGCAAACTACACGTACACTACTACACTGCACTCCGCCCAGATTGTGGAGGAGAGATTATACACCATTTTTCACTTAAAAAAAAAAAAAAATCAAAAAATTAAAAAAACATTTTTACGCTTTCTTGTTCATGAAAATGAAAATAATAATGATAATAACTGTTTAGGAATACATTATCTCTGTCAGTTAACGCTAAAAATACGTACTTAGGTCCGATACAAGTATAAATACACAATGCTGAATCAAGACTTAGTCATTAATTTTATTTTATAAAATAATCTCGTACAAAATTAACACACCACTAACTTTTTCCTTAAGATAAGGGTTTGCGTCATAGAAAACTAGAAAAGGACATCCCAAAGCTTATTCCAGGGACAAAATCATATTGATCTATGCGATCAATCCCCTCTAAAAAAAAATAATTTTTGGGTAATCTCTGGACTAAATTCATATCTCAACAATTTAATTAATATAAGATTGAGATTTATTCTAACAATATTAAAGAATAACTCAATCATCTTGTTCCAAATAATCACATTTCTACTAGTAGTTTAACCTACAAGTAATTCCTTCTATAAATAAAAATTAAAGACTATTAGGTATAGACTTTGGATCTAATTACTCTTATTGTCGGTACTGAGCACACACACTCACAACTTGGCTATAAACCTATTGTTTGTGTGCCGTGATTAATATAATGGCCTTGAGCCAATTAGATATCTCTCATAAATATCTCTGAGCGCATACCTATATGATAATACTCACGATCTACCTAGGACTGAACACCCTATAATTATTTAAGGTGATCTAGTAACTTACAAATAGAGGTTTGCTTTTAATGTTTCTCTATTGTTTCTTTTTTGAAAGATAATGGAAATGAAAAAAAAAATAGCAAAAAGGCCGAAGTACAGAACCTAGCCCAACGAACACCTACAGTATCGCTATATAAACTTTGAAGACAGTCAGGAGGAGGGTCATCAAAGACTTGCACATCCCAGGGAAAGCTATACGCATGAGAAGCTAAGAAATCAGCTACTTTATTTTCTTCACGATGGACATGAGAAATCTGCACCTGCCAGCATCTTTGCAACATACCTCTAATACGTTGCACCAAGCTCGACGAAGGGTGATCATGATGACACCCATTAGATATAATCTTTTGGGCTGAGAGGGGAATCTCCTTCCAACCACACTCTTCTAAATCCCTTTTCCCAAACTAAGTGCAAACCTTCCAAACAAGCCCATAATTCTGCATGCAAAACAGTACCTGGCCCCAAATTCTTGCAGAAACCGATAATCCAAGCTCCAGATGGGTCATGAATAACACCTCCACATCCTGATCTGTTCCAATTACCAACTCTAACCCCATCAACATTAAGTTTAACCCATCCTAACGGACGACAAGACCAAGCTATCATCTTCTCTACCCTGTTTCTCGATTGAAGACCTGCTGCATGGAGAGTGGTAGCTATATGCTTGACACAATTGCTATACCCCAAGGCTGATTGGACAATTGTGTAAGCATTATTGGATTTTCCTTCAAAAACCAAAGTGTTTCTACTCCTCCAAATGCTCCACGCTAATATCCCAAAAGTCAAAGGCCAATTATCGTCCATTGCCAAGCTTCTACCATTTTTTAAGTTATAGGAGATCCAGTTATGCAGATTAAGCGAGAAGAATACCTGCCAACTGGTTTGATGAACCACCAACCTACAAACCTCTTTTGACTGAGGGCAATCCCGGATAGCTTGAAGATTAGTTTCACAAGAGATATTACATCTAGGGCAAACACCCGAAGAGGTCATGTGACGTTGAAGCCTTCGACTATTAGCCAACAACTTTTCTCCAACCAACAACCAAAGGAACATACGTATTCGTTCCGGTCCCATCCACCTCCAGATATTGTCCCATTGATAAGCTAGAGCTGTAGTTGTGTTGTTATTTAGCAAATCATAAGCTAACTTTAGAGTGAAAATCCCATCTGATGTCTCGCTCCAAATGATGTGGTCCTTACCATCTTGATCAGAGGGGGGAAGAAATTTCATGAGTCGCTGGATGATGCAATCAGGAAACAGATGATGCAAAGAGTCACATTTCCAATAACCCGACACATCCACATAGTCTGTCACATATTGCAATTGGTCAGCATCAGAAACATGAGACTGAGCATAGGTAATCAGAGGGCAACATTCAGGAAGTCAGTTATCAAACCAGAACATAGTGGATCTACCATCACCAATTAAGACTCAACTGTGGTCTAAGATAATGTCCCAATGACGCTTGATTCCCTTCCACGACCGAGAGCTATTGTTTGGTGCATTAATATGGGGCGTCATACCTTCCTCAACTTTATACTTTGCACGAAGAACCATGGACCATAAAGTATCAGGATGAGCGAGAAGATTAAATCCAACCTTAATGATAAAAGCCGAATTCATCTTTCTCATATTGCGCAATCCCAGCCCACCATGGTTTTTATCCAAGCAAACTTGATTCCAATCAACAAGATGAGGATGCCTGGTCGTGGAAGAAGAACCCCAAACAAAGCTACGGATCTTCGCATCGATCTCATCACAAGTGGAATGAGGAAATACACTAACCTGCATCGGGTAGGATGGAATAGCAGTCAAAACTGCTTTGGATAAAAATATGTTTTGATGAATATCTTTTATGCAATTAATGTTTTTCATGTTATAAAAATAATTTTATCTCCTACACATACATAAAAGTGTATAAAGCCTACTTTTTTTTCTCTCTTTTCTCTTTACATGTTCACATGAACCTCGTACACTTTTATATGTGTAAGCGATAATAATTTTATCTCCTATAACATGAAAAACAATAATTCGTACCTTTATTTACAAAATCATTTTAACTAATTTTTTTATTATCAAGCCAAATAATTAAATTTAAAACAGTTTTCGCCTTAATCATATTTACCCAACAATAATGGAGTACCATTATTACAATTATAATTTAATTTTTTTATATCAATTTATCTATAATTTTCCATATAGCTATTGTTTTTCTTGTCCAAACACTCTATTTTGGGCAAAAGGACAATGCATTGTGCAAACTCGACATTGTTATGGAACACATCCAAAATAAACTTACGTAAATAAATTTTCTTTTGTAGTAACAGTTTTCTTTAAGTCCAGTTCAGACGATGTAAATTTTGTAAGTTTTTTTATTTTGAAATTAAAAGATTCATAATATAGTTGAAAGATTGAAAAATCTCAACAATGGCAATAATTCATGTATGAAAAAAGAAAAAACACTTGCAAAATAAAGACAATCTAAACAAAAATAGTTCCATATTAAAACAAAAAAAGATGAACCAATTGAGAATCTTCTTGTTTTTAAATAACAAAAATATAATCCTATTAAAAAGAGAAAAACACAATTTTTTAATATATCTAATAACCCTATAATCAACCATGATAAATCATTTGATGACAAAAAATATATATTTCTTAAGACTAATAAGTGGGAGGGGCGCGTGGGCGCATGAAAAGATTTCTGAAGGCTCTGATAGGGTTTTTCTTTTCTTTCGAATGGTGATCAAGGGGGCAGATCCCCCAATTCTGAGGGGAATACATTAATTAACAGGGAACCGAAGAAGGCCAAACGGGAAGCTGGCATGGATCTGGATATGCAGGAGCAATCTCCGTGTGCAGGCGCTATAGAGGTTGAAGCTGACGGTGCGAATCTGAAGAAAGAGATGGGTGGATCTGGGCCCATTCCCGGTATGGAAGATGAAGTGCGAAGAGATCCTCGTAAGATGGTTTCTTACAAGGATCATCTCCTTAAAGTGAATGGTGTTTGGGATGGAAACCCAGAGCAAGAAGATGACGAATGGCTGGCTCAGTGCAAACGTGAGGAAGCAGAGGACGAAGAAGCTTTGAAGGCATATGAACAAACAGGGGACGATGACCCACTGAACCCATTCTACCAGTTCGATGTTCTTGAGAAACTGGAGCAATGTAGAAGATGGAGGAAGGCTCTAATAGTTAAGCTCATGGGGAAGAGGATTGGGGCTAGAATGCTATGGAATAGGCTTCATAGGCTCTGGAATCTGGAGGGGGAGTACAAAGTACTTGATCTGGAAAACGACCACTATATGGTCGAATTTTAGAAGACTCGTGACTATGTGTTCGTGCAGCAGTAGGGGCCATGGGTCGTTGCAGATCATTATCTTATTGTTCAAAGGTGGAGGCCGAATTTCGACCCATATGACGACAAAGTGAAGAAGCTTGCGGTTTGGATTAGAATCCCTGGAGTCCCTAGGGAGTTCTACACGCATAAAGACCTGTGGAAAATGGGAAATATGGTGGGTCGAACCCTGAGAATTGATGAGAGTTCTCTAAGGATTAGCGAACAAGGCCAGGTAGAGGAGATTACTGACAGAGGTGGTTTTGCCCGCATCTGTGTTGAAGTAGACTTGAGCAAAAGTATATTATCAAAATTCATAATCGAACAGAGACAATTGTTTATAAGATACGAAGCATTACATCAAATTTGTTTCCTGTGCTGCCAATATGGTCACAAGGGGGACCGGTGCCCTTTAAATCCTGAGAATATGAAGAAGGCTGAAGTTACGGAGGGTGAGGAGATTCACAGCCAACAGGTTGATCACGGTGATAAGAAAGTGGTAATCGAGGAAGAGATTGAGAGAAGCCAAGAAGTAAATGGTTTTGGTAGCTCGATGACTGTCCAGATGAGGAGTAGGAAAAGGCCTGCGCATATCAGAAGTCAAAGGAGATAAGTGAGAGTAAGGTTCCTGATTCGAGGAACTCGGGCCTGAATACTAATAATAAAAATTCTTGTTCGAGGTTTGGTCCTCTAGAAGAGGATAAAGATGGAGAACCCCCAGCCCAGATGGGTAATAGTTCAACTCCGGAGAATGGAGGCATGGTGTCTGGAGACTCCAGTCAACAGAGAAGGAACAAGGGAGGAAAGAAACAAAAAGGTGCTACTGATAGGAACTTCTCAAATTAGAAACAAGAAAGTGTAGCTGTGGGCTCGGGGAAACAGGTGAGCAATCTCTCTTTTAAAGAATGTTCTAAGAGTTATGTTCAGAAGTTGCCTAATAGAGTAGCTATATCGGTAGACAGGGGCATGAACAGGGGAAACCTCTTCGGGTTCAAAATATTTGGGGGATGATGGTGATCCAAAACGTGAGAGAGGAAGTGAGACAAGCCTTGGAATTAATTCCAATCATGGTCGATTGAAAAACCAACCAGATGGCAGGGGGAAGGAAAAGAAGGACACATATAGGGGAGAACTGCAATGGTTCTGGATGATATAACGAATAATTTGGGTATCAGGAATATCCCAATTGTTCTGGTCTAATGTCTTGTCCCGGTCTGTACTCTATCAGTCCTTTTGATGATTGTTTATACGTGGAATTGTAAAGGAGCGGGAAAAAAAGGGTTTTAAGCTCTTATTAAGGATATGGTATTCCAAAACAGAATTCAAGTTCTGGTGTTGTTGGAAACAAGGATCAGTGGCAGTAAGGCTAATATGGTTGTCAAAAGCCTTGGATTTGATAGTTTTTTCATACGGGAAGCTGTAGGGTTTTCGGGGGGCATTTGGATTCTTTGGAATAATAGCATGACTAGCATTAGCATCTTGGAGGAAGATCACTGATTCATGCATTCAAGAATAACCTGGTTAAATTCGGGAATTGAGGAATTTTTTACTTTCATATATGGGAGTCCGAATAGATCTGAGAGGAAGGGTCTTTGGGAAGGATTGAGGAACATAGCAGGTTCTGTTGAAGGGAAGTAGGCTGCTATGGGTGATTTTAATGCATTTATTCAAGCGGGGGAGAAACAAGGTGGTGCTATTGTCAATGGGGAAAGCACCCAAGACTTTGTAACATGCCTGAGTGATTGTGGGCTTTCTGATCCTGGGTTCTCAGGTCCGAAGTTTACCTGGAAGAGAGGAGTCCTCCAGGAAAGATTAGATAGATTGGTGGGGAATGAAGAGTGGCTCCAGAAGTTCCCTAATAGGTCTATTTTCCACCTCCATTTTCATGGTTCGGATCATAGACCCATTGTGCTAAGGAATGAGTGTAGTAATGGTGATCCTAGTGGTGTCAAACCTTTTAGATTCTTAGCTGCTTGGATGACAAATGACAGTTTTGGGGAAGTGGTGGATAAGTGCTGGGATATGGAGAATAGTTGGATTATGGCCAAAGATAAATTCCAGAAAGAGGCGTCTGATTGGCACCATAATACTTTTAAAATGGAGCAGAAAAGAAAGTTCAAACTTCAACGAAGAATTAGGGGGATGGACTATCAACTCAGCACGGGCCCTGATGTGGCCTTGGAAAGACTCCACAAGGACCTTTGGGCTGAACTGGATTCCATTTATGTCCAGGAAGAACTTACTTGGTTCCAGAGGTCAAGGAGTAATTGATTGACTTTTGGTGATAGAAACTGCAAGTTTTTCCATGCAGCTACAATGGCTCGTACCAGAAGGAATAAGATTGGAGCTCTGAAGAATAATGATGGGGAATGGATAGAGGATTCCGAGAAGGTTAAGGCTATGGCTATTGGTTATTTTAAGAACCTGTATGATATGGAGGACCAAGCTACTCTTAGTGTTGGCAGCCTGAATAAATTTCCAATAATTGCAAATGATGAGTGGGCTAAGATTGGAGATCCCCCTAATATGGAGGAGTTTAGAAGGACAATTTTTGAGATGAATCCTTTTAAAGCCCTGAGGTCTGATGGCCTCCATGCTTTCTTCTTTCAGTCAAATTAGGGCAAGGTGAGCAAGTCCGTTATAAGCTAGTTCAAGAGGTTTTCAAAGAACCTAAGGAAGTGGCAAAAATTAACCAAATTCTCATTTGCTTGATTCCGAAGGTGGACCACCCTTAAACGACAAGTCAATTCAGACCTATTAGTTTATGTAACGTTATTTACAAAGGTATAACAAAGATGATAGCTTCCAGGCTCAGAAGTCACATGTGCACACTGGTCATGCCAAATCAGTGGCTTTGTTAGAGGTAGGCATGCCACTGACAATATTATTATAAGTCAGGAAATTTTCCACTCTATGAGGTTTAAGAGAGGGAAGAAAGGGTGGATGGTTGTGAAGGTAGACTTGGAGAAAGCGTATGACAGGGTGAATTGGACATTTTTGGAGGAAACCTTTGTGTTGACAGGCATGCCAACCTTACTTGTGAGGCTTATTATGGCTTGTGTCTCTACTCTCTCTATGAACATTCTATGGAATGGAGCTTTAATTGAATAATTCACTCCCTCGAGAGGAATCAGACAAGGTGACCCTCTATCCCCCTATCTGCTTGTGTTATGCATGGAAAGGTTAGGCCATTTGATCAACACAGTTGTGGAGGATAAGAGATGGAAGCCTATTAAGCTGAGGAAGAATGGGGTCCCAATATCCGATTTATTTTTTGCAGATGATTTGCTTATTTTCTCATAAGCAAATGGGGATCAAGCTGAGCTGATCTCTAACATTTTGAGTCAATTCTGCATAGCATCTGGGCAGAAAGTTAGCAACAACAAGACTAGGTGCTGTTTTTCAAGGAATATGAATCATTTAAGAAGATCCGAGCTGAGCCAAGCCATGAATTTCACCATTGCTCCTGATCTTGGGATCCCTATCTTCCATAAGAGGGTAAACAAGGATACTTTCAGTTATATTCTTGATAAAACAAACAGTAGGTTGAATGCTTGGAAGGAGAAGTCCCTTTCTATGGCTGGAAGGGTAGTGTTAACTAAGGAAGTCTTTGAGGCCCTTCCAATGTACTCCATGCAGTCTACTATGCTTCCTGCCAGTACCTGTGACGCAGTGGAACACAGTATGAGAAGGTTCGTGTGGGGATCCAACAGAGGAGAAAGGAAGGTTCATGCCTATCCTTGGAATGTAGTGTGTAGAGCCAAAGATTGTGGTGGTTTGGGTATAAGGAATATAAGGAGTTCTAACAAAGCCTGCCTGATGAAAATAGGTCATGGCATGTTGACTCACAGGAATAACCTCTGGGTTCAGGTACTAAAAGACAAGTATAAGATGGGTGATGTGTTGCCACCTAACATTCCTAAAAAATCTGGTTATTCCAATCTCTGGAGGGGTTTGTTTCGGGTTTGGCCAAAGATTTATGAAGGGTCAAGAATTATGGTGGGAAATGGCATGGGGAGCTCCTTCTGGAAAGACAAATGGCTGCCTATAAGCCCTCTAAGAGACCATGTGAACCAGGAAATTCCTGCTGAATTGCGTGAGGCTAATGTTGTGGATATGGTTAATCAAAATGGTGTGGAATTGGCAGGGATTCAGCCATCTGCTCAATCAAGAAGCTTTGTACCTGATTGCAAGTCATGGGCCTCCTGATAGGGATGAAGGGGAAGATAGGGTGACATGGGATCACTCCCAAGATGGAAGTTTCAACATTAAATCAGCATACAACTTTTTATGTGATGAGGATATTGGCCATCAACAGGGTCACTGGGGTTTGGTGTGGAAATGGGAGGGTCCCCCTAGAGTGAAAATATACCTTTGGCTCCTTTTCGGGGAGAAGCTTCTCACTAATCATAGAAGAGTGCAGAGGCATATGTCGGAATCAAGTGTCTGCCCTAGATGTCAGGGAGAGAGTGTGTGCTGCCTCCATGCTATTAGAGATTGCTATTAGGCAAGGTTAGTCTGGAAATCTTTTGTTTGTACAGAGTGTTGGCATGAATTTTTTGGTCTTCCTCTACACTCTTGGGTAAGCACTAATCTGAGTAAAGATCATTGCATGTTGGTTGGGGGAGAATGGGAATGTGTTGTTTGGGCTGATTGGCTGGTTTATATGGAAAGAAAGAAACAGTTTTATCTTTGAAGATGAAGTTCCCATTGAAAGTAGAACAGCTAGAATGGCCTGTGTTTATTTGTCAAATTATGTTAATGCAAAATGTATGTATAGAAATGCAGGCTTGCAGAAAAAAGTTTGCAGAGAGACTATCGTGAAATGGGAACATCCCCCTTTGGGTTGGATTAAGGTGAACATTGACGGTTCATCAAAGGGGGAAACCAGCAGGGCGGTTGTGGTGGTGTGTTGAGGGATGATGCTGGTGAATGGAGAATGGGATTTGCAAAGAAGCTTGGAACCTGTAACCCAGTTAAAGCTGAAATTTGGGGGGTTCTGCTGGGTTTGCAAACTGCTTGGAACCTTGGTTTTAGGAAGATTATCATCGAAGGAGACTCTCAAGTGGTGCTCAAGATGATTGACTTTGGGGTGGCTGAAAATCATCCTCTTGTGGGTTTGGTCAAAAGGATTTCATCCTGTGTCTTGTGAACACGACCCGATTAATTATTAGTGTCACTTTTTCTGCGGGTTGACACGACAGGATTTCCGTTTATTACAGCTCGCCCCAAAAAAGAAATCTGATTGCAATATAACAAAAAAAAATCTTCAATAAAAAGAAACCTAGAGTATATATATATTTTTTTATATCATTCAATAAAATTACCATAATAATCTTGAAAAAATAAAAAAAAATTATATTTGCGGGTCAGAGCGGGTTCACCAGTTGACCCGTGACCCGACACGAATATTTTCGTGTTATATTTTTCCAACCCGAACACGACCCATTTATTAAATGGGTTGACCCGAACACGAAAATTTCGTGTCGGGTCCGGGTTGGGTTGGCGGGTCATGTCTTAAATTGCCACCCCTAGCTATGTAGCACCGATACGACACGCGACGCGACACGACAATGACACTCCGACACGTCAATCCTAGAAAATTATGGATTTCGACACGTTGGGACATGTTTTAATATTAAATAATATTTTTAATTTATATAGTGTATATTTCATTTAATATTTAATAATTTAACAAAAAAATGAAACTAAATTAATAATACCCATCAACACGTTATAAAGATGGAAGCTTTAATAAAAAAAAAAAATGGGATGAGAGAGATATAATATCAGATAGAGAGAACAAATCATATTAAAGAGAGATCAGAGAGAATGAGATACAACAAGAGCGTAATAGGAATTGACAACAATGATGCTGAGATGATCTCTTATCTACTTAAGGGAAAAAAAGACAAAAAAAAAGTTTTGATATGATCAGGTGGAAGCTTTATTAATATATTTTAATTTTTTTAAAAATAAATAAATAAATTACAAAAATGTCATTTGACCGTATCGGACATGGTCAAATTCGCGTGTCGGAATGGTCAACGTGCCATAAAAGTCAACCGCGTGTCCGACACCGTGTCGGAGCGTGTCGCCGTGTCGTACCCGAGTCTTCCATACTTCCTAGCTAGCAGGTGAAGTTTGTCCACACTCTTAGAGAGGGGAATGGGGTAGCTGATTGACTTGCAAGCTATGCCATTTCTTTAAGTTGGGGGACTGTTTTGTTAGAATCTCCCCCGGTAGGTTGCTTTGAAGCTTTTGATAGAGATCTTAGAGGGGGTAGCTTGGCCCCGTGTGAGCAGGAATCTGTAGCTGGTTTTTTAATTTTCTTTGGTTTTCAAAAAATATATATATATTTCTCTCTCCAATAAAATCATATCCTATGAAAGGTTTAAATCCCAAATAAAGTGTTACTCACGATGAATTTTCAAAGCTTATCAATAACTGTTTATCTTTTTTTATTAAATAAAATAAAATGAAAATAAAAGCAGCTAATAATAGAGGGAATAAGCAGAAAAAAAATAATTTAAATCATGAGATTGAAAGTTTTTCTACACAGGAGAACGAGCAATATTTCAAGGTGTTGTGCAATAGACAAGCCTTTGTACAGTAACATCTTACATTAGACGTCAGACTTTGCTGGTATTTGTGTAGCTTCGCATGGCCATCCGTCTACTTCATCATACTACTCGATTGGAGCAAACATACAGCACAACTCAGATCGAATGCCACACGAAAACTATATGCTTGGCGATAAGATTTCAATCGCGCAATGACCATAAAAACGACCACGTAAAAAGCTCTGCTAGTAAAAAAAGGTGAAGGCCTAAATTACAACTCCAAAAATCATCTTAACAATAAAAACGCACTCACGCACCTAAACAATGCATAAATTTCACGAGATTCGAACTACCAGAAATCATTATACTAATACGTCCCATGACACGGTATTCACAGACGCGAGATTGAAGATATACGTATTAGTGACTAGAAAAATAGCTTGATAGAAAATTTGATGCGGGAGACAAAATTATTTGAGTAATTTCAAGGAACGGCTAAAATATGTTGCATTACCTATTCAAAACACATGGATGGACTAAGATGATTGTTTCACTCTACAGCCAATAATAAAAGAAAAAAGAAAAGGACATAATGTCATATGTGGACCACCATAGACTCCAAACATTCAAAATACTCATGCAAGCCCAATAGAGACGGCATTGGCAGATATCATGAGATATCTCCTTTCTTGCTCCCTCCCCCATTTAACCCTGTTTCTCCTCCTGTATGTAAAAATCGCATCTTATCTGCCAAGGTAGCAGGAAGATTTTGTCATCACCCACCGACTTCCTCCATAGCAATGCAGAAGAATAAATATAAAAAAATAAAATGAAAAAGCAGACTCCATACTGCTGACATGAAATGCAGACAGCCAAAGGACCGAAAGACCTGTGCCCAAAAATGGTGATGACCCGGACTCATGGTATGCAGTTGAGACCCCCACGCAACAAATGCAGATGTATGCAAGAACTAGGACCCATGAAATAGCAATAGCCTCAAAATGAAATTGCTCGACTGATTGCTAACTTAGCCCATTCGGCAGATTCCTTGATCAAATGATCATCAGATGATAAACACTCTTTGAGGAAGTCTTTGCTTGACACGGATTGCTGAATCAAGGGGC
This sequence comes from Gastrolobium villosum, assembly GCA_032173675.1. Lineage (NCBI taxonomy): Eukaryota > Viridiplantae > Streptophyta > Magnoliopsida > Fabales > Fabaceae > Gastrolobium > Gastrolobium villosum. The sequence continues at coordinate 61,411 of JAVKPL010002522.1, forward strand.
CAGCATTATTACCCAAAGTATCAGCTAAATCTCCAAGCACACCAATTGCTGTCTTTGTTACGACATCATCCCTAAAAGAACAAGAAACGCCAATAAATAAAATAACAAAAATTACAAAATCTGTAATAGTAAAATTCAGACAGACAAATTTAGAAAACCAAGACGTCTACTTACATGTCCTTCTCCATGTACAACTTGTCCAAGAAATGCAGTACATGAGGAGCATAAGGCATCAGAAGCTGGGTTTTCGGGGAACCTTTAAACCCTTGGAAGATCCCTGAGTATGCCTCTAAGATTCCATTTCTCAAAGAATTTGTGTACTCTGTCATATCGTCATCAGCACCATTTGTATGAGCAGAGAGATCAGCAGCACTCTGAAGCATAGGCATGGCATATAACAAGTACTTCTCAAAGTTTTCTCCAATTGCCAAGGCAATGTCACCAAAACATGAAAAAATAGGAGGCTTCACAGATCTATGCAACTGATTGCTGGACAAATCCTTAAGAAGTTGGGTCATTATCCCATCACAATAAGGCAGTATTTTCTCCTCCAAGGCCCTGCATACATCACCAACCACACCCACGGTGATAGCACAAACCTGGTAGTCCTCAAAATTTTGGAGACCCATTTCCAAATACTTGTAAAATTCTGTCATGTATTTCGCAAAATCAGAGCCTGTTGCATAGGCCAAAGCTCCAATGCCAAGCATAGCCTCCTCATGAGCTGTTGCACTTCGAGATGCAAACACTCTTAAAAATAAACCCATAATCTGATCAGCATACTGCATGAAATGATATTTTGTTGGCTCAGATGAACCTAACTTCTGTATGATGACCTGCAAGCAACCGCAGAGAAGGCCTTGTAACTCATTCTTCTGCCTCTCATCAGATCCAACCTTTTGATTCTCAAGAGTCTGGTGGAGCTCCAACATGATAAGAGGAACAAGCTGTACAACCAATAGAGCTGTTTCATCATTAGAACACCTCACTACTTCATTTAAGGCTTCATAGGCTGCTGTTATAAGGCGGGATTCTCCAGCATCCTCTCTGTGAGTTACAGTGAGAAGAGCATGAACAATTTCTTGAAAGAAGGGGGTCAATGGAGAGGATGTAGATCCAGCATCCTCGTAACCTTGGGCAAGAAAATAAAGAGCACCACATGCCTTCTCAGCAACATTTGGAACATCTTTCATGCTCTGAAGCAGCACAGTAATAATCTGTTGGCAGTTTGCCTGAGTTATAATTGGGGTATCCAAAGCTGACCCATGCAAAAACTCAAACATTCGTCCAAGAGTCCATGCAGTGGTGTCCTTCACGTGATTGTTTGGGTCTTTAATCAGTGCAGTGAGCATGAAGTTCAAAGCCATATTCACAAGTGGTATAAGTTTGTCGGGCGATGGACCTTCCAGAATGGAGCCAAAGGCATAGGTTGCAGCTTCCCTTTGCCTCCAATCTGGTTTAGTTATGTTTCCTTCGATAAATGGCATAACAAGAGGCACAATATCATCACCAACTGTTCGTGCAACCAATCCCAAGCAGGTACCTCCAGCCATAGCAATGTTCCAAGCCCCTTCATCCTGATCTTGATCCTCTTCTTGCTTTAGCAGTGTCTCCAATAACATGGGAACAAGAAATGAAAGTGCCTGCTTAATAAAGTAAAAGCAAGGAACGTCTGAATCCCCACTAAAATCACCTCCATACTCTTCTAATATCTCGATTTCTTCATCACATATTGAACTCCAGAACTCAATTGCCTGGAGTGCAACTGGCTCCTCGTCATCCTTCACAGCCTTGGCAGTAATGTTGAAGATATCTTGGATATAAGGAGCCAACTTTTCATAGTATGTTGAAGAAATCGCTACCAAACACTCAAAAGCTGCTCGTCGAATCTTCACTTCAGGAGAAAGAGTTGTCTCGCAAACAATTCTCATGATGTAATCACGCTCCATATCATTAGAAAAATTTGCCTGAGCAAAACCCAATGCATAGTATAATGCTCGTATGGCAGCAAGCCTGACATCATTGTTTTCTTCAGTAGAATTCATTCCCTGAACAACAGCAGTGAGTATCTTATTTACATGATCCTGTTCAACCGCATCAGGGGAGACTTCTTCACAAATGTACCCAAGGGTCTCAAGAGTTGCCTGCCTTGTGGGACCAGGAAGCTGATGAACATTTGACAAGAGGGATCCTATCAATTCAGGCCATTGCTTGTGAGGCAATTCAATACCAGCAACTTTTGCAATAACTTGTGATGCAGTTGATCGAGCATCAGAAGAAGGAGATGAAAGGGTCCTCAACAAGAATGCTTTGATCTGGGCTTTCAAAGTTGGGTCCAGTGACAGCCATCTTTGAACAAATTCTATCTTTCTGTGTTGTTCTTTTGCATCCAGAGCATTCTTGAGAATTATACCTGCTAGTGTCCGGCTCTCTGTAGGCTTTTCATCATTTGCCAATTCCCCAGCAAGAGAAAACAAGAAACTTGGAAAATTCTGTTCCTGAAACTGTTTCAAGTTTTCTTCAGCTTGATTCCTTACAGCGCCATCCATTGCTTGCGCATTTAAAAGAATTTGAGTAACCTCCATGGCCATCTTAACCTGGAAAATAAAAATCTAATCATATAAATAAAGGGCATGAAAAATGATCCACCAAAACAAACTAGCAACTATAATTTGTCAGATTTGTAATAAAGTTGCTACAAACATAATGGATGAAATAGAACTTAACTACATAACAATTATAAAATTAAATGACCCAAAAAGAGGAAGTTCGAGTCCCGAATTCATCTACTTATTATTATATCAAAACTCTAGGATGTGAAGAACACCAGAGCATGGAAAAAAAAAAAACAAAGATTTTTACACAAGTACAACATTAACAACAAAGAACCAAGAGATTATGTGCGCGACAAATTAAAAATAGACGAGGTTCAGCAAGATAGATACATTGCAAATAATGCATGATGTATCATGTATGCGCCACACCTAAGACCCAAAAAACAGACAAATCTGTCTCTTAAAATGAAAGTTCCCATTATCTCTAGACAATGACATAACCATTCCATAAACAGTATCGATACAATCAGTGTTCCTATTGATGAGAATTTGACCAAACCCTCTCATAAACCCCATGTCGCCACATAAAGAAAACATAACCTATAAGTGTGCAATACTATGTTGTACGAAAGAGGGTGAACCATTGAAATGCAACAAATACATCCCGAATAATCAAAATAGAGTGCACCACATTCGTCAAAAAGTACGTTCCAGTACACTCCATGACTGTTTGCGGGGTTCCAACAAGATCGAAAAATAAAAAATGCCAGGGGTTAGAGTTTCGTGGCCAAACAAGCAGTGCATCACTAATTCAAAACACTCCCGATTTAAATGAAACCGATTCAAATAAGATACCAACGAACAATACTATAAAACGAAAGTTAAATGGAAAAACCAAATTAGTCGAAGAAACTAAGAACGCAAAACCCTGTATGACTACCCTCGGATCAGCAGCGGCACGAGTAACCAAATACCAAAGCAAAACTTGTAATTATAGATTAGTAGAGAAAATCAATAATCAATGAAGGGGGAACTCACAGCAAGTTAACGAATGGAATCGGAGATGGTTGAGACGAGTTAGTGGAGAGAGTTGAAGCAAGAGAAACTCGAAGAAGCGCGGCTACTATGAAACCCTAGCAGAGAGTGGGAAAAAGCAGAGACGCAGAGTTAAAAAAAAATTGTTTCTACAATAAACTTTTTTTATATTCGCTGTACCACACTACCAGACGGACTCGAACTAATATCCGCCGTTGATTCAAATAGGATTAATCTCCACACTCCGTTTATCTCATCAACGGCTCTATTTTGAATTGTTTGTTCGGTCTTAAATTCTAATATTCTTGTGCAATTCGTGCCACAAGTAGGGGGCTGAAAATCGATTAGGGACCTACAGTATCTTTCCTTTGATTTGGCTGAGATTTATTTCATTTACCAAATTTAAAGGATGATTTCTAAGTTATTTACCAAATTTAAAGGATGATTTCTAAGTTATAATATAATTAATTATAGTTGTTGAGGGGTTAACGTTATTGTTATCGGATATTATATTTAATGGGCCAAATTTATTATTAATTAATTAATAATTTTGATCAAATAAATTATAACCGTTTATGGATGGAAATCAACGGTTAGGATCAAAAAGGATATAAGCTTATATCCTTTAAAATGAAAGATGTTATTTCCTATATTTATTTATTTTCATATTTAGGGGTGTATTGGATTGAGATTTTAAAATATTTTTTTTTTAAGCTAAAAAATCTTATATATTTTAAAAGACTATTTATAATTAGAGAGATTTTTTTAAATGATTTTTTCTACTATCAAGATTTCATAAGATTGTATTTAATAGAATTTATAAGATTTGAAATGACAATTTAGATTTTTAAGATTTTAAAAAATCATATGAATTTTTAACAAACATTCAAAATTACAAGAGTCAATAAAAAAGGGAAAGGTTATACTTACAACATTTTTTTTTTAATAAAAACTTATAACCTATTTTTGTTTATAAAATTTTACAACCATATCTTAATATTCCAAATAACGGTTATTTCATTGCTAATTATATATTAATTAATGATTATATTTAATATATATAACCATTGATTGGCAGAAATCAATAATTAAGATATGGCTGTAAACAAAACTAGGTTGTAAGAATAATCTTCCCCATAAAAAAATAACAAATAAATGCAATGAAATTAATAAAAAAAAGTAAAACCCAATATAATTTTCCAATCAATAAAACATAATATAATTCTTAACAAACATTCAAAATTACTAAACAACATCTTTTCACATATCTAATGGGTTGAAAATTATCTTCTTTATTTGGTATCAAAACTATGCATGTATGATTATAAGACCCAATTTTTTTTAATTATACAAATAATTCTAAATTTTCATATAGAACCTAAAGTTCATGATTAAAATTCGTTTGAAATTTTATGCAATTAATCTTGAAAATCTTGGGGTTTTTATTTCACGTGATGAGAGTTTTCTAACTATATATCATATGCATATTTTCATTGAATACTCTAAGAAAATCTCGCATATGAAATTTATGGTTTAATTACATGAAAGTTTAGAAAATTTCTAAAAAAAATTCAATCGATATATTGAAACCTTAAATTGCTTTGTGGCTTTTGAGAAACAAGCTTTTAGTTATCTATTGACAAAAAATTGTTTGAAATCATTTCCTATAGTGAAGGAATTTCGTTCGTGAATGTATTGTTACGAAATATAGGGTTCATATTATGAAAGTTTCAATCTTTCTTTAAATTGATATTATTTCATTGATGTAAAACGAAAATTGGTTTGGGGGTTTTAGTTCCCATGTTATTTTTTCATTGTTTTATGTTGTTTTAATACAGAAATCGCACATCTTTGTGCCAAGAAAAATCGCGACCCACAGCTTTAAAAATAACTTTTTCAACTTCCAAAACTTCTCAAAAATATGTTATTTTGAGATAGATTATATTAAAATCTCATTGGTTTGCTGTTTCTGGGTTGTTTTGTGATGAAAATTGCTAAAAAATATGTTTTTTTTTAGTTTTGATAAAACTCTCATGGCGGAACCCAATTTTGAGCAGTCAACCTGCCAAAGGAAGACGAAAACACTGCAACAGAAAAATTTCAAGAAATTATAGGGGTTTAGGGTGAGATTGTGAGCATTGTTGTTAAAATCTCGTTTTATCACTACAATTTTATGTTTTTATGATTATTTTAAATCAAAACGATTTTACTAATATTCCAAATACTTTTACGTTTTTACGATTTTTTTACATTATGATTTTACGTTCTATGATTTCTTAATCCCCTTTCGATTTTAAAAAATAACAACATTGATTGTGATGAAATTATTTATAACTAAAAAGTCGCACTAAATCCACACCAATAGAAAATCTATTAAAATCGTCAAATTTTTGAATAACACGAGATTGTGATTCCATTAAACAAAATCTTGATTGAATATCAACGGATTTGGGTTCTAAAATAATCCTTTAAAATCTTAATCGAATAGCACGTGATTTTTGTATTTTTTTTTTTTTTTTTAATTACGAAACAGACAAAACGAAACAAACAAACAATAACAGGAAATTTTCATAGAAAACCTAAAAACCATCGACTAAACAAACTCAGCATCTTCCAGTTGGAGTGAAATTTTATGCAATCAATAAGAAGATTAAGTAGCTCACTGTGAGGGGATGTAATAGTGGATAAACCAAAAGGATCATCCATTGCTTTCTTGCTAGCCGGTCCGCACAATGATATATCATATGCATATATGCTTCAACAAGACAGAAAATCCATCTGAGAAATTTATGGTTTACCAGAGGTAGCTTTCGAGTGTCATTACCATGGTAAGAAGGCCAAAAATCTGATTCAAGAAAATTTCTACAACCAAAAAAACTCCAACGATATGTAAAATAGCCCAAATTGCTTTGTGGCTTTTGAGCAAACAATCCATTAGAATCCTAATCGAAACCAAAATCTTTGGTCCAAAAACAATCCATTAAAATCCTTTGAAATCTCAATCCAATACACCCCCTTATTCTACTTACTCATCTCGAATATCGTTAAATTAGAATTCAAAAAAAAATGGTGTTTGAGAAAGGTGGGTAGAATAGTCATAATATCTGATGCACTTACAGTTGATCTATTGCACATTACCCAATCATTGACTTAAGAAGTTCGTAGTCAAACAGAATTGTGGCTTTTAGAATGACTGAATTGTTGAAAGAAACAATAATTTAAAATATAATAAATTAAGATTTAAATACAAGTCCAAATCACACATGATTGTGATTTGTTTGACAAGAAAAGGAAAGCATCACAATTGGCATGGTTTGAGATTTATGATTTGGGACGTGTTTTGAATTATATGGGTAAAAATATGTTATTTTGAGATAGATTATATTAAAATCTCATTTTGGTTTGCTGTTTCTGGTATTTTTGTAATTATAATATATTGTAGGGTTATATTATTCTTTGTCATTATAATTTTGTAATCTTATAACCCCAAACCGACGTCGTTTTGAGCTCACTGGAGATAACTTTATCTCTAGTGACTGAAGAAATACTTTTCCCATTATTTAATTGTAATCATTTTTTTAGAAGTTAATTAGTATTATATTTATTTCAGGAATTTTCTTATTTTTAAGATTTTATATTTTGAATTAATTTGTAATTAGTATAAAATCCTCCTTATTATATGTACAATGTTTCAACCGTTTTTATGATTATTTTAAATAAAAATCGATAACCGAATAAACCGAAAAAACGAGAAAAAAAATCGCAAATTTTAATTGGATTGTATCTATTTTTGGATGGGTTGATGAAAACTGATCCAATCCAAACCGATCCAATATATTAATTCCTCTCTACCTACTTGGGTCTTTCCCCATTCATAGCCCAAAAATTTCTAAACCCAAGACTCGTTAACCTATGAAAAAATCTAGTCACATTTCATCAATTTTTTTTATCTTTGTATAGCTTCATATCTCATTACCAAAAAAAACTATATTATAGTTTAATAATGTTTTTGTATATAATATATACAAAGGATGTTATTTGCACAATAATCATGAAATAAATTTTAGGATTTTCAAAAAACCGAAAACCGATCCAATGCAAACCGAAAAAAATTGGATCAGATCAGATCGGATTTGAAAAAAAATCCCAACCGAATGGATGATTATATGAACAAACCGAAGGGATTGGATAAGATGATTTTTGCTTATAAAACCGATCCAATCCACACCGCGAGCACCCCTAATTATAGGAGTTGAATTTTATTATCTTGTTAATAAAATTCGAGAACTAGAGATTACTCTTTTATAAAATCCAAATTTTCTGTTTAGCCACATTTTCTTTGCGCTTTTGGCATAATTTGGTATCAGAGCAATAGGTTGTCTTCAACCAATGGCTGAACAGAATCACATAGGTCATCGATGCAGAGTCGTGAAGGCATGGGACATGGATCCGTTCCTAAAGAAGACAGATAACCGTGTCAGATAGACCCGCATGACATAGAAAATGAAGAGCTTGGGATGCGAATCTAGGATTTGACACAACAATTTGTGGAGGCGCAAAGCATGAAAATCCAAATTTTGGAGCGATTACTTGTGCGGGCGCAGAAGAGGAAAAATTCAATATTTGGAGTGACAACTCATGAGGGCCTATACCAAGAAAATTCAAATTTTGAAGTGACAACTTGTGGAGGTGCGGAGCATGAAAATCTAACATTTGGAGCAGCGATATGCATGGACAAAATTGGGCATTCAATATGAAGAAGTAATGGATTTAAATGACGTATCTGATGACAAAGAGGAGGAGATCAATTCCTTGGGGATTCTAAACCAAAGGCATACATTTTTTAAGATATCGAGATACAGATCAAATCAACATTCCTGACTATGTCTACCATCATAACACAGTTTATGATGATTATTCGATTTATGATGAAAATCCAGTTAATGATGATAATACAGTCTATGATAAATCTGATGGAGAAACTGACGATGAAAATCTAATAGAGAAAAAAATTATCCATTGAGTTATTACATAAAGATGAAGAAGATTCGAGCACAGATATTTTCCTAGTAGTGGAGAATGATGCCCTTACGATTAGCTCATTGCACATGGTTCAACCATTGATTCAAGAAGCTTGTAGTCAACCAGAATTGTGGACCATATGTTATTTTTTAAGGCTTGGTGGACTGAATTTAATAGTCTAGGCAACTGTATTTTTTAGAAACAAGTTAGATCAAACCTATAACATAGCTTGTATCAGATTAATAAGTAAAGTCAAACTTGAAATATTTACATTGTCACTAAAATTAGAGTGAATTAATTTTCTCATTTTACATAAAAAAATTTTCTCATATTACACTCACAATACATGAGTAGGATCCAAAAAAAATGAGAAGATAAAAAAGTCAAGATAAAATTCACTCATATATTGAGTGTGGCATGAGAAAACTATTCCCAAAATTAAATTGACTTACCTTATTCACACACCTAGCCATGAAATATTTTTTGTGTGCGCGCGTTGTGTGGGGATTCAAATGAATACCATATGATATGAGAAGGAAAATTCCTTGTTTGTTGATGTTTTTTTCCTAGGCAGCACATCAATTGGTCGGGTTTGCTGTGACCTGTGAGTGGTTTGCAGTGATAAAATAATTTCTTTTACTTTTTATGAGTATAGAGGACATTAAGCCCTGAAAATAACAGCACAAAGAAACAAAAAGGACATACAGACAAGTAAACAACTGGTATATAATCACACTAGTCATTTATTTTTTTATATCAAATTGAAATTTTAAATATATACAACAATTACCAAATATTTCTTCCGTGCATAAAATGGGAAAGATCCAATTTGTCCTCATGGAGAAATAAAAGTGTGAATGACAACTTTATCGGAATCAATCTCGGGAACGGAAATAGATAAAAAACTTGTTTAGTAAAATCAGTTTATTTTTTTATTTCAGAGATGAACCAGTTAATTTTTGTGTTGATGAATAAAAAAAATCATAAATTTTTTGCTTTTCTGGGCACAAAACGAAAAACGCTTATCTCTTCACCTCTACCATCATCACCACCACCACCACCATTATCCTGATACGACTACCGTCATCATCGCCGCCGCCGTCGTACCACTAGTGCCATCGTTACCACCCCCACCACCACGATGTCACCGCCACCACCACCACCTCCACTCATCACTACTACCATGCCACCGTCACCATTTCCACAACGACTGCCGCCACCACCACCACTATCACTGTTACCGTCACCACCACCATCAACCACTATCGTCATTGCCACCATCACCATCACCACACTACTGCCACCACCACTACCACCACCACGATGTCATCGCTACCATCACCACTACTATCACCACCCACCACTACCATCGTCACAGCCACCACTATTACCACCATTACACCACCCCCGCTACTACCATCACCACGCCACCGCTATCATCACCACTGCCACTGCTACCATTGTCGCTGCCACCAACCACCATTCCCACCACCATTGTCGCAGTCACTGCCTTCACCTCCACCACCACCACCACCACTACTGCCGCCGCCACCATTTCCACCTCCGTCGCCGCAGCCATTGCTGTCACAACCATCGCATCATTGCCACCACCACTATCATGCCAACCCCACCGCCACCACCACAACCACACCATATGGAAAAGAAAGTGGTGATTCGAATTTTTTTTATATTTAATAGGAATTATTTTTATTATATTATTTATTGTGTTATCAAACACAATTTTCATTCTCAGCATAAAAATAGAACATGTTATCAAATAATTTTTTTTAAGACACAAAAATAAAAAAAAAATTATTTCTTTTAAAAAAATAGTCTACAAAATAGAATCATTTGTCATGCACACTCACAATCTTCCATCACCAAGCGAGAATATATATTGCAGCTTTTTTTGAAAAGAAGAAGAAGAATGAATTAATTCTGAACATCCTTATCTGTATCAAACATGACTTAAGAAAGCAAATAAATATCGGAACAAACGCAATAATGTAATCTTGCGTGATTATTGAATGCAAGTATGCAACAGTGGAACATTTTTTTTTGGTGATTAATCTTTTTTACCCCTAATTAAATTAAAAAATACCACTTTGTTTTTGTGCTAAAACTTTACACCAATCTGATTTTGTTTAAGTGAAATGCAAAATAATTGATTACATTGTCCATTTAATTAATTAAATATCAGGATATTAAAGTAATTGATTACAATAATTATTTAATTGATCATATTATTTCTGTTGCTCACCCATTTTTTGTTACTCATTTTAGGGTGAGTAACAGGAATAATGTAATCAATTAAATAACTATTGTAATGGATTATTTTAATATTTCGACATTTAATCAATTAAGCAGATAATATAATCAATTACTTTGTTTTTCATTGATGAAATAAAGATAAATTGATATAAAGTTTTCAGGCATGGGTAAAATGATATTTTTTAATTTAATTAAAGGAAAACGATCAATCACACTAAGAAAACGTAATATGTTTGTGTAGTATATAAAAAGCTGCCAAGCCCAAGTTGTTTCCATCATTTTTATCGGTACATATTTTGCTTCCAATCATTGAGCCATCGAATGATTGAGAAAAGTTTATGCATTTATATCGAAAAATACCACACATTTGGATTCGCCACCTTATTCAGTTATTTGTTGTTCCTATAAACCAAACTTAGTAGTTTCTTCGAAGTTTGGAAAAAGAAAAGAAACCCACATTGAATAAAATGCCAATAGAAAAATAAAATTAAAGGGGCTTGTATTATGATATATGATTGAATAGGCTGGTGCAGCGATAAAAATTAGAAGGATGAAATATTAGGGGAAAGGGAGAATGATTGAAGAGAGTGATAGAGAAGTTAGATCAAGAATAAGGGAGGGATAAGAGAAGAATAAGAATAAGAGAATTTGGAAGGAAGACGGTGATTTATTAATGGGTTTGCTTTCTAAATCATTTAATATGTCCACAAAAATTTTTTTACGCACATAATATTTTGTGGGGCCTATATGTTTTGAAAAAAATATTATGACACGTAAAACGAATCTTTATATCATATTAGAATCACTTTTTCTACAACATAATTCTTATATGACCCTTTATTAATTCGTTGAATTCTCTTGGGATTGGCAGAATATTTTTTATAACCACTTACATTTGCTAATAGATGAAGCAAAATACCAGCAACATAATTTGAGTTAAAATGGAAATTGCTACATTCCATCGCTCTTTGAAAAAACCTCATTTTTGACTTCGAAGTCGAGGTGCGGCTCCACCAAGATCAAATTTGAAGCATTGCGTCTTCTTTGCATATTGTGTAGGTATCACCGATTTATTTTTTCCGTAGGACACAACATAACCATTTTTTTTGGAAATGCTGCACAAGTATCTTCCCGATGTTCATCTCTGTTAAACTAAGTCGGATTGGTTAGAAAGAGTCATGATTAGGGGTGTTTCCGATCGGTTTGGATCAGTTTTAGAAATAAAAAGTATCAAATTCAATCCTTCATTTTGATCCTATAATTATCCATTCGATTTGGATTTTTTTTAAATCTGATCCAATCCAATCCAATTTTTTTTTTGATTGGATCGATTTTTTAAAAATCCTAAAATCTATTTCATAATTATTGTGCAAATAACATCTTTTGTGTATATTGACTTTGTAAAAAAAAATTAAATACAAAAGAATCAGTATACGATAATATAATTTTTTTCAGCAAAGATGAGATATGAAGCTCTACACAAATGAAATTTTGTTGATAAGATGTGACTAATTTTGTTTTGGTTTAGTTGATAGGTTAATGAGTTTGAGTTTAAAATTTTTTGGACTATGATGGGGAAAGACCCAATAGTAGAAGGGAATAAATATATTGGTTTGGTTTTTATCAACCTATTCAAAAATCGATTCAATCCAATTAAAATTTGCGGTTTTTTTTCGGTTTTCGATTTTCAGTTTATTCTGTTATCGATTTTTTGGTTCAATTACCGTGGTTTGAATCGGTTGATGAACACCCTAGTCATGATATGATGGTTATTAAGAATAAAAACACCAATGTAGCGATAAAAAATATAAAGATAGAATATTAGGGGAAAAGGAGAATGATTGAGGAGAGTGAGAGAGAAGTTGATCAAGAGGATAAGGGAAGAAGGAGAAGACTAGATCGGTTTGGATCCTCTTATTTTTAAGTTAGAAGCTACTTATAAGTTAAGGCTAAAAATAATGGCTTAAAAAAATAAGCTAAAAGCTGTTTGATAATTACATAAAAATTTTAACTTATAAATTACTTAAAAGCACATGTTTCAAGAAAACTATTTCTCTCTCTCTATCTTTACGACTCTTTGTTTTAAAAAAAACACACAATTCAAGAAAAACATATAAGAGTTTAAAAAAAAGCTCCTCCTAAGAGTTTTTAGTTTTCAACTTTTTTCTTCGTTATAAAAAAAAAGAGCTTTTCCCAGAAATCTGTTTGACCTAGCTTATACTTATAAGTAGCTTCTAGCTTAAAAAAGAGAGGATACAAACAGACATTAAGTAATAAGAGATAATTTAGAAGAAAAATTGTGATTTCTTAATTCATTTATTTTGTGATCAGTTGACTAGTTATTTATAGCCACTTACATTTGTTAATAGATGAAGTAAAATATTCAATAAAATTTGAAATAAAATAACAAATTCTGCTAATGAGATAAGATAAAACAAACTTAGAACTAAACAAGATAAAAATAAACTAAACATAATTTGAATTCTAAATGGCAGTTGCTACAGTTGGTGATGGGGAAATGGACAGATTTGCCATAACGGTGGTCCATGAGGCTGATTGCATTTAAAACTTGGTCCATGTCTGGATTTGTTGGATTTTTTAGAGCAAAATTGCGCTTCTTTTTATCCAAATGTTATATCGGATTTATATTTTTAGTTATTTTAAACATAAAATTAAGTAATTTAAAACACGTACATTATTTATGGTGTGTGAAAAAAAAATTTTAAAAAAATCTGATTGGTTGATATTACAAACTTTGATAGGATTGTATATCTTTGGAAGTCACAACGAATTGAACACAACACCCTATTATTAGGTTTCGTTTAATTTAAAATAAATTGTATTTTTAGTTTATTAAAATTTAATGGTATATGTACGACTGCTGGCTTGTTTTAGAAACAATCTTACTCTAAAAAAAATTACTATAAATTTGTTATGTACAAAACAATTGTCAACTATGACTGACTTTAAAATTTAATATGGGGAGCATCCTAACTCATTACTTTCTAACAACGCCTAGGATCATGACTTTTTCCTGGCTAAGATACTAATCAGGTTGGATTTAAATGGATACAAAGGTTCAATCAAATTTGGATTAGTTCAGGTTTATTGAATTGGTGTATGTTTTATAATTTTCTTTAAATAAATTCCATTTGAAAAAAAAACAAGTTTTTTGGAAAACTAATATATATATATATATATATATATATATATATATATATATATAAGGGGCAGGATATTCTTACACCGGTGTAAGAGTTAGAAGCCTTACATTCAATCTTGATCATTGATCCATTTGTATCCAATGACTCACATTCCCAAAAAAATTGAGCGCTTAGATATAAGTAGAATCAACGGACAAGATTGAAATTGTAACTTATACTGGTGTGAAATGATCCTGACCCTATATATAATATGGGAAAAATATTTTTCGAGTCACATGACATAACTTTATCTCCAACTATCCAAAAATTACGTCATTTTTGGGTTGAAAATTAAAAATAAATATTTTTGTTTTCTAAAATTAATAGTTTTGAACAAAATAGCAATTATCTGTCGGCGTTCGTTCCCTCTTCATTGATCAGAGCACATTCTTCTCTTTTGTCGCCGGTGTTCTTTCCCTCTTTGTAACGTCCCGCGTGCACCGAATTTGTTAACATATAATATGGTCATAAAAGTGTTGCATACTTGATTAAAGTAACGAAAGACTTAACTTTTTCCTTTATGTTTACATTATATAAATTGTCGATCCTAGTTTCTTTTTATCTATTATAAATTGAATAGTCTCATATCTGCACAGAATCCATACTTGACAACCATGTGACCATAATTAATGATTAAATAATTATTAAAAAATAATATCTAATACTATTTCAAATAGAGTCCGAGGACAACATAATAACTGTAAATTGGATAATCAAGGATCATATCTAATAAGAGACAATTCAATCCATATAAATACATATACTTATCAGAAAATGACTTCGTGTCATTACTGATATTATCTCACAACATAATGTACATACCATATACATAATCCTGATATATCATGTTCTACAAAACATATAAATGCAATCATCCATAAAAAATACAGGTAGAAAAAAAATAATGAAGCTATTTCCTAAGAGAATGGACGTCTTTTCCATGTTGATTTTGGTTTTATTCTTGGCCGGGATACTAAGTCATTTCCACCACCAATGAAGCTTTGCAAGGGAATGGTGGAGGCTATGAGTGGAGCTGGAAGGTAAAGTTTCCGTCGGACGATTCACTTCATATTGAAGACGGTAGTTATGGGTAGAGCTGAAAGGTAAAAAGTCCACAAGCTACTATCAGTTGTGTGAAGAGGAACAGGGGGGTGAAGGGTATTTTAGACATAAAAAGTTGACAAAAATAATTATATGTGCATTTTTTTTATATGGACAAGAAATGTATTGGGTATATTATATGTGCATTTTTTAATTCATGTAAAATATAAAAAATATAAATTAAAATAGAAAAATATTTAAATTATAAATTTACACATAATTGATTAATTTAAAATTTAAAAATATAGAAATAAACTTAATATCATAAAAAGTACAATATTATTTCAAATGAATTTAAATTTAAAAATTTAAAAAGAAAAATAAGAAATAACATGTATCATTTCAATAGATATGACATTAACATATTTAATCGTAGTGAAATTTAATTAATTATATAAAATTTGATAATTTAAAAACAATTTAAAAGTAATCAATAAAAACATAAATAGATAATTAGAGGTACTAATAATAACCCTTATTTACGTTGGGACACGTTTTGATATTAAATAAATTTTTTAATATATATAATTAATTTTTATTTAATACTAAGAGTCATAATAAGTCATATAACCAACCAAATATTTAAATTTCATAACATAAATATAAGTATAAATAATTTTTCGTACTTTGTTAATTTTTAATGTCAAATTTCATAACAAAAAAAAATTAATTTATTATTATTTCTTTTTTAAAAAAATAAAATTAAGATTAAAAAAATAAAAATAAAAATAAAAAAAACGTGTCCGAACGTGTCCGAGCGTGTCCCCAAATGTTGACTGCGTGTCCCCAAATATTGACCGCGTGTCGGAACGTGTCGGAGAGTTGACCGCGTGTCCCCAAATGTTGACTGCGTGTCGGACGCGTGTCCGAGCGTGTCGGAGCGTGTCCGTTTCTCCGACACGCAAATTTTTTAGAAAAAAGCGTGTCGGTGCATCTGAGATTAGAGGTACTAATAATACTTTTACCAAAAAAATAAAAAATAAAAGAGGTACTAATATATATATATATATATATATATATATATATATATATATATATATATATATATATATATATATATATATAGAGAGAGAAACTAGAGTTTAATCAGAAGGTTGATATGTTGAGGTGTATAAGATAGACGGCAGAGAAGTTCACAGCACAAGGACGAATGTCATTGGCTAGAACTACCCATTACTGAATTGCAATTGGTCCACATCATCATCAATGACATGTTCTAGCGTAATGCTTTCAGTTGACAAAGGGTCCTGGTTTCCGTAGAGTCCGAATGGGCCTGGTAGTCTCCACTGAACACACTATAAAAAAGGCTCAGCGCCTCACGCGCCTAAATTAAACATTCGAATCGTAATCGTGGACGCTAGCTAGAAGAAGAAGAGAAAGAGAGAGAGAGAGACAGCTATGGCTGGCTCATGGAAACGCGGCTCTCTGATTGTTCTGGCCATTATTTCATTTGGTAATTTTTTCACGGCCTATTAGATCCGATCATGTTTTATAGCTCTTGCTGTTTTTGATTTTATTTTTTTGTTTTAATGCTGAAGCGGAAAATGCGAACAGATCTTGCTTGCTTTGAACCTTTTTTGAACCTGATTTTGGTGAATTTTTGTGTTATTGGTTGTGTTGTGTTATATAGCAATAGATCAGTGAGATCTTAGACGTTGTTGTTTAGGATTTTTGCACTTCAGTGACGTTCTTTGCATAGTCGTTAGTATCAGGATCTTACAGATGTGAGTAATATGATCTGCATCTAAGAAATCATCAACAGTGATTAGTTCTCCTTATATGAAAGGGCTTTATGTCGGTTTCATTATTTCTTTGTAAGTTTGTTAGTAAATATTTTTCACTGTTAAGCTTAGTGATTAGTATTAGACATCGGAAAGGAGCTTGGGTTAGGTTTGGTTCCGTCTTGTTGCTTAAGACTATTGCTGTCATTGCATGCGTTGTAACTTATTGGCGTTTTCATCTTTTCGTTTTGAATATGGCATCATGAAGTTTACGCCTAGCAGATAATCAGATACACTGCAAACAGTATCCGTGATTTGCCTAATTTGGAAGAAATACGTGCTAAATAAAGCTCTGTATTTATCAGGCTTGTCATTTGTCAAGCACAACTATATGCAAGTGCAAAAGTTAATTCCATTACGTTGAGTTCCAGTGTTGTAATAATGTAACTAACATTGAGAAAGTTCGTTGCAGGATGTCTATTTGCAATTTCCATTGCGAAAGAGGAAGCCACCAAGTTAGGGACAGTTATTGGTATAGACCTTGGAACAACCTATTCCTGTGTTGGTGTTTACAAGAATGGTCATGTTGAAATCATAGCCAATGACCAAGGTAACCGCATCACCCCATCATGGGTTGCTTTCAGCGACAGTGAAAGACTGATTGGGGAGGCTGCAAAGAATCAGGCAGCTGTCAACCCTGAAAGGACCGTATTTGATGTCAAGAGACTTATTGGAAGAAAGTAAGGCATCCTCAAGTTGTTGATTTATGTCAATTTGACTTGATGGGAATAAAGGTGACTGATGGATATCTTTTTGCAGGTTTGAAGATAAGGAAGTTCAAAGAGACATGAAGCTTGTTCCTTATAAGATTGTCAACAAGGACGGCAAACCTTACATACAAGTAAAAATAAAGGATGGTGAGACCAAGGTGTTCAGCCCTGAGGAAGTCAGTGCCATGATTCTGACCAAGATGAAGGAAACTGCTGAAGCATTCCTCGGGAAGAAAATTAATGATGCTGTGGTCACTGTCCCTGGTAAATGGAGCAACTTACAACTTATTTCTCCCACGATATTGGTTCTTTCTTTTCCTGCTTTTGTCTTTATTCTAATTTCTCTCGTTTTCTCTTCAAATGTACAGCTTACTTCAATGATGCTCAGAGGCAGGCCACCAAGGATGCTGGTGTCATTGCTGGTCTGAATGTTGCTAGAATTATTAATGAACCAACTGCTGCTGCCATTGCATATGGATTGGACAAGAAAGGTGGCGAGAAGAACATTCTCGTCTTTGATCTTGGGGGTGGGACATTTGATGTCAGTATCTTGACAATCGATAATGGTGTTTTTGAGGTTCTTGCTACAAATGGAGATACTCATCTTGGAGGTGAGTACTTTTCCCCCCCTTATAAAATAAGACAGAATAAGAGGAAATTATTAAATAAAAGAAAAATTATTCTTTCCATAATTTTTGTTCTCCTGCTGTTAATGGGTGCTATTTCTCCTTTCCTTCATCAGGTGAGGACTTTGATCATAGAATAATGGACTACTTCATTAAATTGATCAAGAAAAAGCATGGAAAAGATATTAGCAAGGACAACAGAGCACTTGGCAAGCTTAGAAGAGAAAGTGAGCGTGCCAAGAGAGCTCTCAGCAGCCAGCACCAGGTCCGCGTGGAAATTGAATCACTCTTTGATGGTGTTGATTTTTCTGAGCCACTTACCAGAGCTCGGTTTGAGGAGTTGAACAATGACTTGTTCCGTAAGACAATGGGGCCTGTGAAGAAGGCAATGGAGGATGCTGGACTACAGAAGAATCAGATTGATGAGATTGTTCTTGTTGGCGGAAGCACAAGGATTCCAAAGGTACAACAGCTTTTGAAGGACTACTTTGATGGAAAGGAGCCAAACAAGGGTGTCAACCCTGATGAGGCAGTTGCCTATGGTGCTGCAGTGCAAGGAAGTATTTTGAGTGGAGAGGGTGGTGAAGAAACCAAAGGTACATAGTCTAGTTTTTTAATTACTTGACCGGATGTCATAAATTTTATTGATGCAAGTAGATTGCCAAGCATTACACTTTCTCATTGTTGTGTGGAACTCTGGACCCAGATATTCTTCTCCTGGATGTGGCTCCCCTCACCCTTGGAATTGAAACTGTTGGTGGGGTGATGACAAAGTTGATTCCCAGAAATACTGTTATTCCTACCAAGAAATCTCAGGTTTTTACCACCTACCAGGATCAGCAGACTACCGTCTCCATTCAGGTACTGTAATGCTGAGACATATTTCTTCTAAATTCGTCATGTTTGGCCTCAATTTTGACACCTTTTTATTAATAGGTATTTGAAGGTGAGAGGAGTCTCACAAAGGATTGCCGGTTGCTTGGGAATTTTGATCTGACAGGAATTCCACCAGCTCCAAGGTTTGTTTACTGCTTTTCATGCTGTCCTTTCTAAAATTTGCTCAATTGATGTTTGTAATTTATTGATAATTTTGTATGGTAATTGAACAGAGGTACCCCTCAAATTGAAGTGACTTTTGAAGTTGATGCAAATGGCATCCTAAATGTGAAGGCGGAAGACAAGGGAACTGGTAAAGCAGAAAAGATCACCATTACAAATGAAAAGGGACGGCTGAGCCAGGAGGAAATTGAGCGGATGGTTCGTGAAGCAGAAGAGTTTGCCGAGGAAGACAAAAAAGTGAAGGAGAGGATTGATGCTCGCAATGCTCTGGAAACATACGTCTACAACATGAAAAACCAGGTAAGTGACAAAGACAAGTTGGCTGACAAGTTAGAGTCTGATGAAAAGGAGAAAGTTGAGACTGCTGTTAAAGAAGCTCTGGAATGGCTGGATGACAACCAAAGTGTGGAGAAAGAAGAATATGAAGAGAAGCTCAAAGAAGTGGAAGCCGTTTGTAACCCAATTATCACCGCTGTCTATCAAAGGTCAGGTGGTGCCCCAGGTGGTGCATCTGAGGAGGACGAGGATGACTCTCACGACGAGCTCTAGAGATGTTTGCTATAATTTGTCTGGTGCTTGCAAACACAGGAGCTAGATATGATGAGGAGCATTAGGTTAGGCGGAGTCTTAATTTTTCTGATAGGTCGGAATTAAGAAGAATTTCCCCTGTGCTTGCTTTTTGTGGCAAAATTGCTTGTTCTTTTTTGTGCTAATTTTACAACAAAACTCCTTCAGCTGTATGAACCGGCTTTTACTTTTTAGTGCGTGCCTCTCCCTCCTTGTCTGTGTTATCTTGGGTGTTAGAACTGGAGAGTGCGATTGGGACTTGGGTGCAGTTGCTCAGTCTCTCTAAATTTGTCATGAAAGTGCTACAGAAAGTTGTAAAGTAATTCTTTTAATTTAATTTTGTTTTAAGTTACAATTTGGCTATCATTCAAAGCATCGAAGGCCTAGCGTTCCCTACTGCAAACATCAATTTATATATCTCTGACATGGATTGTCACCTGCTAGCATGCCATGGGAGGTGTCATGGGATGTGATTTATAAATCTCATCAGTCGACATTTCTTGGCTTAAAACTAGCATGCGCTGACAATGACGCAGCGGTTTGGCTGAAACTAGCAGGGTTTCGTTACTCTGTAAAACATGTTTCTCGTATCCAGTCATATAAACGGAGCCCTTCTCGTAAAAATAAATACTTATAATTCGTCAATTGTCTGGACGTGTTAGTAAAGAAATTCTAATTTCTTCTCAAGTTGATACTCTTAAGCAATTTTGTGAAATCCAGATGTAATTTCATAATATTTTACTTTTAATCTAACAGCTTGTATGATTATATAATGCATATGATCCATTTGTAATAAAATAATACAAATTTTCAAGAATATTAAAATGTCCCTCATTAACCCCCTAGCTTAGTTGGCAACTGAGCTCTAAGGGTTTACTTGAGTCAGGGGTTCAAATCCGGGACCAGAGGAGGAAAATGTCTCATTCTCGGGGGATTAGTCTCATCTTTCTCCGGTAGTGAAGTTCAATGCACCCGCCATTCTAAAGAGGGGCTAGCCTATAGGGCTATACCCCAAGAGTAAGGTGACTGGAAGAGGTTGAATGGGGATATCTCCAGGATATACCAAAAAAAAAAAAAGTTCCTCATTATCGTAAAATGCTGCATAAGTGTTGTGCATGTAAACATTGAACAATTTATAGCAACACTTTAAAAATAAAATAAAAAAAATTCGGTCATGCTCGGTTGTGTGTTATTTTTTTTTCGGTTGTGTTCTTTTGTTAATGATTCTTGTAGTATTCAAACTGCACGAATATGAATATTATCTTTATAAAGTTTTTCTTCAATACTTGTTATTATTGGTTTTGTTTTTATTTTGAATTCATCTTCCCCTTTATAATGCGGCTAAACATGATTGAATGATAGCTTAAAAACGTTTTCAGACTGACATAAGCAGTAAAAGCTGGGATGAAAGATGAATGAATTTCATTACTTAAATAAGTGCTATAAAAAAGATGGAATCTATATCATCATTGTCTGGACCAGATATGCAGTCCTAAATATGCAAATCTACAATTTATTTCTTTTGTTTTATTACTGAAGTGGTTAATTTTAATTAGAATCCAACACTGGGATTGCCTGAACCTACTGCAGCAACTCCCATCCCACCAATACCATCTGATGCAGTTGCTAGTGTCTCATGATTTCCTGATTCTTGAACAACATCTTTAACATCCAACTCACGTACAAGTTCATCAATTTTTCGAAATTGATATGGCCATCTTGCATTATAAAGAAACTGGCGAAGATCAAACCTATTATCCTCTGGTGAATAGCTCTGCAAGTTGAGTGAAAGATTGTAAACTTTCATTAGCCAACAAAAATATAAGAACAAGCCAAAATCCTGGGACATCAAGAGCTATCCAGCAGAATTCAACTCTGATTTCATATCATAATACTACATACCTCAGCATGATAGGAAGGTGTCAATACAGTCATTTTGTGCCGATTGATGGAATAATACTTGAAGAAGTATTTTACTTTTTCTCCCACTTGTGATGGAGTTAATCTCGCACCCCATCTGCAGCATAGATTCTGCAACAGTAAATTACAAAAAAAACAGGTTATGTCTGAACTACGAAATGGACAACATTCAAAATTCTATTATGCCAAAAGTTTCTTTCCTTCGAGTTCATCATGCCAACCAGAGAAATTATTCCTTCTGCTAAGCTTTCCATATAAATTGAAAAAATGGTAGTTTAGAAATCAATCTAATGGGAATGGAGATACATGGGATGGATTTCTTGTGGAGATGCTTAACTTACATATTATGTATTATTTTGTTCTTTCATTAGATATTCTCCTTGAGTAAACCATTCTTACTTTTGATTTTTTTGTTGTAGACAGACTTTCTATTATTACAGACTGCCTAGAGTATTCCCTTCCCCAGACACTCACGAAGTGGATATTTGAATTGGGTCGGCCCTTTTATATAAGAAGCTAAATTTGCAAAAAGGTTGCTGAAGGCCTGAAACCGTCAAAAAGCTGATATCAGCTAAACTTCCCTTCGGGAAAAAAACAATTTGTCTGTTTGGAAGAGTCCATTAGATTAGGTTGACTACTTTATTATTCTTTTTATGAAAGCTTCTGCAAATAAAAGCTCAGATCAAGAACTCCTCTAAGATCTTAATACAAGTAAATAAGGTTTTGCATTTCGATATTTGATATGTCAATTGTCAAGCTTTTAAATAGAGACAAGATCCGGTATTGTGCTTTGATGCAAGTAATGACTGTTTTAAGCAGGACATCACCAATAGTTTCTCCCTTCCCAAAGGAAAATATCCGATTCAAGAAGTTTCTGTTCATGAAATAATTTTGATCTTACAGAATAATAAAACCTCTTTCAGAGACCTGTCAAATGACTTGCAAGTAAATTAGCTATAGCGTGTAGGGTTTAACTTTTTTCGGCTTTGCATTATTCCACATTATTTCCGGCCCCACACATATTTACATTATGGGATGGTCGTGGGTCAGATTACCACTTGTTTGACATATCCCTTTGAATCATTGTCAGATGAAAAGTAAAAAATGAAAAACAAATGAAAGGTTAAAGAAGACATAAATAAGACAGGATGGAGAAACACGAGATATACCTGGAACATGGAAACTGGACCACAACGGAAAATTTTCCGTAGTCTTCCATAAACTGATAGTTCCTCGTAAGTCATTCCCATATCAACTTCATCAAGCTGTTCAACAAAGAATAAGGCGTTTGATATTTTTTTAAAACTTGTCTACAAACAGTTACTTATACATGAAGATAGAACCTAGTGCAGAAAGATAAAGGCATTGAAAAGTCAAATGTTCAACAAGCAAAAACTAATAGAACACTGCTGAAGGGAAAACAAATGAATATACTGGTTCCTGGATTTCACCTAGACCATCTGACTACATAAACAAGCATATAATAAGTTAAGCGTTTACACACACGGATCACATATTGCTTGCATGTGTCTGATAGGTAGAAGTTCAATAGCAGGCGAAAATGGCAAAGGTTGAAAATTTAACATGCCCAATTTCATCCAGCTTGGGGCAGGTAAAAATAGTTGTTATGCAGCTGACAGGCAGTTAAGGTTTAATATAATTCATCCTGCTAACCTACTTGCACATAATCATTGCTTTCCTGCTCTAAACATATATGTTTTTATTTTTATCACAATGAATGAAAAAATGTTTTACTAAACATATATGCTTTTTTTTTATACTGAAAAATGTTACTAGGATTTATTGATATGAGCCATTCTCTTCCCCCTGCTTCAAGGCAATTCTCAGATGCAAGGGCACAGGGAGAACTCCCTCCTACCCTGGTTACGGATATTTCTAAAATGAATTTTGAAAACATTTAGAAAAAAATTCCTACATATTTTTGTTTTAAAAATATAAAAGGGAAAAGATTGGAACAGAGAAATCCAAAGATAATCATGTGCCCAACCAGAGAAACAGCCTTCTGCTCCTTCAGATGTTACGAGACTCCCAAGAGGTGTACAACATATTTCTAGGGTAGTGTTGACAATTACCTTTCACTTGGGTACAAAGAAATAGACAATGATTTAAATTCTTTATTGTATTGCCATGACTATTCCCCACTCACCACCTCTGCTGGCCCACTCAGGCAATTATCAACACATATACCAAATATGGTATTATATGCATTTGCAATTAAAACAATGCAACCGAAAGAATTTATCAAGAGAATCAAGACCAGTACTGAAAGGTACAATATAATAGAATATTACCTGACTGTAGTTAGAGCGTATAGGCTCCAGTTCAGCTGTGGGTGGAGCTGCTTCAACATCTGCCAAAGATGAGTAACCAAGATGGACAGCTGCCCATCGCAAGAATGCCCGAAGGTCCTGCTTACTTATACTCCCAATAGGATTTATATCTGCTGAACTGCAATCATACTGTAAGAAGAGATAAACTTTAATAACTAAGGTGTAATGGACCACAAACATGAGAAACTAGAGAAACTAATTGAGAAACTAAAGAAAAGCATATCCCAAAGCTGTACAGAGATACCTTCGTCAAGTAACCCCGTAACCCTTCATCCACATTGGAGCTCCCCAAGACAAGATAAAACCCAGTTTTGTTGTGAACCCAAGGCAAGAGTGATGCTAACATGAAAGCTAGTACCATTCTGATTCGAGCTTGAATGTTCTGCAAGCTTAAATTCTCAACATTAGATCCACCGTCTACCTGTAGAAACAAAAACATACAAAGAAATTATTTGAGGCTACAATGTAATAGAAACAAAAGATATATAACATGCTTCAAAGCTGTAGTCAGGAAAAAAGAAGATAGATTCTCATAAAGAAACTATACAGTTATTTAACTAATCTGACATCTTTATTTGGAGATCTATGTATGAGTTTATGACTTGTTTTAGAATCAAAACACTATTATTTGTTACATTATCAGCATACTAAGACGAAAAACCCAATTTCCCAAGTGTTTGACAACATCAGAGATTACGAATAATTCACAAGTTCATGCTTCATTTACCTTATAGCGTGGTCGTTTTCCTGTAAGTGTTTGGAACAATGTCAAAAGAGCAGATACAACACCATCAATGCTAACATCAAGGTGCCATGAGCCAATTTCATCAGCCAGCACCTTGGCTCGTGACCTTGTCACTTCCGAACTGCAAGGATAAAATTTTTAGTGCCCCATTACATCTGATAAGAGTAATATTATTTTTTTTGGTGGAATTCATGTATATATTTGAAGGTGTCAATCTGCTTGAACATAAACTGATTGACACAATGAAAGGATTACTCGACATAGAAAAACAAATCCTAGCATTCAAGGACGAAGTTCTTTCGATATATTTAGTCTACCACTATCTATGCTTTACACTGCACAATAGTATAACTATTCCGAGTGCTAGAAGTTCCGAAAAGCACCCGTTCAACCTCATAAGATCATACAGGATTTAATAAATATTAGTACTAGATCAGGTATCCAGGATCACAGAAACCCCAGACATTTTGAGATACAAGTTTTAGAAAAGGAAATCATATAAAGCTTACCGGTCAAACTTCTGTGATACCATTAATGTGTTTCAAAGACAAAAACAATCAGCTTTGTTCAATGCCACCATTATATAAATTTGATTGGGGGTGTTAAAAAAACTGGAATAAAAGAAAATAGTATCAAAACCATAAATAAAAAAATCACTCCCTATGAAACCCTGAACCCTGACTTGTGAGGATAAGAATGATGGAAATCCTTGTACGCAGCCTTACTATTGCATTTTAACAAATAAATTGTTTCCATAAATCAAATGTTTCCATAAATCAAACCCATGACCTTGTGGTCACAACGGAACAATTTTACCACTATTCCAAACTCCCTCTTATCAAATCCATCAACCCCAAAAAGATAAATAAATAAATAAATAAAAAGAAGAGGAATATAGCACATAGAAACTCAGAGAGATACAGCCAAAGATTGTAAAACACTAAAACATGAAATATATCACTTACCTGTTTTCAGATCCCATAAACACAGTATAGAATATTCGTTTAGCAAATTCCCTGCTATCTGTAGGATACTGTCCATCTTTATAGTTTCCTATTCGTATTGCATCAGCTTTAACTTGTTCATCCCCATTTGCGATTTCTGCAGTCAAATATGAATTACTAGCCAATGATATCCAAACTACAAGGTTTGGGCTTGTAAGGTCAAATAATGCTATTTATTTTACCTCCGCCACATTAAAAAGGAAAGAAAGAAAATAAAAAAGAGAGGCCAATTATCCATCTCAATTTTACTATTGACCATGATTTGACAGTCGAGTTTCTTTGTAAAAAGTTAATCACTCTAAACTAATAAAAGGTCTACGTTCTATATTCAAGCAATTATGCATGACTTTCTAGAAAGGAAATATGAAGATTCAGGTCCACTTCTCCAACTAATTCAGTTGTCAGTCAATTATATATGACCTCTTAACTACCCTTCCCGGAGATCTTTATACAGAGAAAATTCACCTATGAATCCAGAAACCGTATCGTATTACATAAAGCTTGCTGATCTCAAGATTGATATCAGAAATGCATATAAGAAAAATACAAGAAATGCAAAAAAAGGAAATGGATATCTGGCTTTCGAGAGGCCAGTCTCTCCTTACAACCCTTCCCAATCTATTCTCTTATCTTACTCTCAATTTTGTTTTTATCCCCATATTCCCACTCCAGCGGCCATAACAGCTTTTCCCTCCAAATGGAGGATCACACTCCTTATACCTTAAGTGGGTCCATGCTCCTTCCTAGAGTATACTTTAATCATAGGAAGCTTTGGGTTCCTAACATATACACAATAATGTAGCTTCCAAATACTGTCACAAGTTGACCTGAAATAGGAACATAAAAGGTATACAAGAATCTAACAACACTTGTCATCACATTTGAACCCACCTTTCACAACCAGCTGACACATGCACCCAACAATTGCAGCCACAGAGGAACTGTCTGCTCCACCAGAAAGAGGAAGCAGAAAGCCGGATGCTCCACTTCTTCTCAAGTAGTCCCATAACCAACAACCAGGTCCAAATGCTATTTCCTCCTCGGGAGAGTGATACTGTATCTGTAAAGCACAAAGCATGTTCATTTTAGGAATTTGGCTACCTGAGTGATTGCAGCAGTAAT
Source organism: Gastrolobium villosum (assembly GCA_032173675.1). Classification (NCBI taxonomy): domain Eukaryota; kingdom Viridiplantae; phylum Streptophyta; class Magnoliopsida; order Fabales; family Fabaceae; genus Gastrolobium; species Gastrolobium villosum. The sequence goes on from JAVKPL010002522.1 coordinate 88,483, forward strand.
GTTGTGACATTATCATAGAAGGATCCATATTTTGGCATAAAAAAAGCTAAGTGCCAGATTCTCTTTAAATGAAAGCAGAGTTCAAGACGTCATCAATTTATGTGCACCTATAAAGCTAATTAATTTTAGCTATCTGAAAGTCGCAACTCAAGATGACAATAAACTAACCTTAAGTGGAACGGAAAGACGTATTTTAAGGTTAAAGGGAACACAGAGACTGTATGGTACTTCCACCGAAGGAACCTTGTTTTTGCAACTTGCTTGCTCTTGGAAGCTACTTACAGATCCTCTAAGGCTTGCAACCTACCGATAGACAAATGAGTAAAGGAACCAAATCTAATGTCAATCAATGGTAGTCAATATGCCCTTGTATGCATTGATATATGGAAACTCATGCAACACATACCACATCTAGGTCTATCTGAGCAACCACAATCTCAATATCCTTTAAAGAAAATTGTGAACCCTGAGCAACAACGTCTCCATTCACCACAACACAGGCACAACCATCTGTTACAAATAAGTGAAAGATAAGATCAAATTTCAGACAAATGAAAAAAGCCTACATAAATGAAATCTACGTAAGAGATAAACAAGCAAAATGGAAGTTAAAATATCCTTATACCAACTTCCAGAATGTTAACGGTATTTGACTCTCCAGAATATGCAATGGACAGAAATGTGAAAAGCACAAATATCATTCTATGAAGAGAAAAATTTTCTACCATAGTAAAGGCGACCACCATCACAGCCTTGTTGATTGCTATACACGTAAACCCCTCCGCGAGTACCACCGGTGGCACCTATAAAAGCACTAAGACGAACATCGAGCTTTCTAAGTTGGTGGTGACTTCCACTTGCATTGAGAAACACTTCAACCCCATTCAATGCAAGCTCAGAATGAGGGGGAATTGAAGTAAAAAGCTCTTCACAAACTTCAGCTGCAATAGCACTTAGAAGGGGGGAAATACTTCATATTTAGCACTTGATAAACATCTGACTGCAACTTGGAATGGCCCAAAAAAAAAATTAAACACACGCACATGCTATATAGTTGGACCTCACTAGTTCTTACGTGTATGAAAGAAAGGGCAGTTATGTCAATTACAAGATTGCTCAATGGATGCAATGCCAGTAGGGATGTCAAATTTAAAACGCAAGAGGATAAAACATATGTAGTGGTTGTAAGGTAAGTTCACATAGAACAGAAAAGATGAAAAAACCTATAATTTATTAATCCCGGAATTTAGCATTAACCAATGATTCACCTTAACTAGAAAATCGAAGCCAGTTATGTTACATTTCAATGATACAGAAATAACAAAAAATATGTGTAACTTACGTATCTTGAAACTTAACGAATCCGTAACCAAAGGGAACTGATTTTTGGCCTAACGCGTTAGATATTTCACTGGGCAGTTGAAAATCCACAAGTTCATCCCTTTGCTTCCATGCTGTAAACCATCGAAGTTCTCTATAATTGCCATCGTTTGCAAGCCACATCTTTGGTCGTATCATAATAATCCTTCGATTCAAACACAACACTTGACAATTGTATCGCTCTGAATCTTTAATAATAGGCATGCCAATGCTACACACTATGTCATCCGTCCAATCCCCAAGTAAGATATCTTTCAAGCATTCCCATCTGAAACGAAACCCATTAAAACCAGACAACTTGAGATCTTCCTACGTTAAAAAACAAAACACACAAAAAAAAAAACTGACGCATGGTTAACTGTGTCGAGCTCCAAGAAGTGGTCTTCGCAGCCATAACCAGGAATCTCGAGCTCGGGGCCAAGCCTAATAACAGCGCCGGCTTCTTTAGCCTTGGCTATGGAATCTTTAATTTGCTTTGTGTTGTAATCGAAATCCATAGCCCATTGGTTGAGATTGCAAGTAGCCACCTTCAACAACCTCATCCTCGATGAATTTGTGTTTGGTCTGAGAAATGGAATGGAACATAGCAGGTTATAAAGGCTTTTGTGGTGTGTATAGGCGACGTGTAAATCACGAGGATTTAAGTGTGTATATGAAATGTCTTTAGCTTTGATTCTACGAAGTTACTATGAAACAGCAAAACAGGAAATTCACCTCTGGACCCTTGGACGGGTTCTGCTGTATTGGACTTTGACGCGTGTCAATTGGATACTTTGATTTGGATGACAAGGATTATGCGAAAATTTTTGGGGTTGTATTAATGGGTTTATAATTATCAGTTGGAGAATTGAAATCTTATCTAGATATAAAAAGCACGTGGAACCCATTTATTAGAAAAAATTATATGTAGGATTCATGTCAGCACAAAAATCAAAGAGTGTGGGAAAATTTGAATTCTCATGTTGAACACTACTAATTTCGGGGTGTCTCCAATCCAATTATGCCCGTGAATCTCCGGAAAACCATTTATTAATGTCACGTAACTAGGGATGGCAGTTGCCCGTCCCTCTTGTAAAAGTGGGTAAGAAATCTCGTCAAGTTTGTGAGATTTTACATTAAAATTAAAAAAATTAAAAATCTAGCCTCGATGGGCTAGTGGGACGAGCTTGGCGGGCGGTGGGTTTGGAAAACTCAATCTGCCCCGTTCTGTTTGTCGGGACGGGAATGTAAGTTTAGTTTCGAACACATAATAAAAGGAAGAGAAAAAGTGAAATGATGGAAGAAAAAATATATATAAACCCCACCTCTTTAATATGTGTAGGAAAGTGAAGTTATGTTATGTAACATAATAAATATAAAACCCAAAGTTTTATTACCATATGGTAAAAGGGCCATAAACAAGGGGTTATTGAAACAAATTTTCCGTCAGCATAGAAGAGGGCAGAGTTTCATTTTCTCTCTCTCTCTCTCCGTGTATCAGTCATATTTGTAATTTTGTTTTTAGCAACATGATATAGTCATTTTTTTTATAGCATAAGAAAAATATTTGCCATTAATAAAAACACGTTTTTCTTTATTTTATTTTTTGGTGTGTATGACAATCTCTTCAGAATTATTTATTTTTCAATTTTTGTTCTCGAGTATAAAAATGGATAGAAATAATATTTAACAAAATTGATTTATTTTTTGTTCTAAAAAATTAAACCGTTCAATTTCCGTGTGAGGAACAAAAAAAAGAATTAATTATTTTTTGTATTTTTTTTTGTTTTCAGGCACAAAATAAAATAAAGAAAATCTGTTTTTACATATTAAATGATTTATGGTACTGTTTGACTCGTTTCATGGTTCATCTTATTTCATATGATTTTTTTTTACACTAGTATAAATGAGCATACTTTGATTCAATTTGATTTTCTATATTAAACGGAACTGAATTAATAAAATGGCCGTAAGCCTTTAAATCGAACCAGTTTTTTTTTTTTTAATCTGTTCTCTAAGTCATTTTTTAAAAAATAAAATAAAATGCAATTCATGTTATGATTTGATTTAAATATTTTTTTGGTATGTATTTATATGATTTTTTTACATGCTAATGCATTTATAATTGACAAAACCCAAAGTCAACAAGAATTATGACCCAATTATTAAAAGACTTGAAATATAATAAACTACGATCAAGTCCAAATAAAACGGTAAATATAATTATGATTTATTTGACAAGTAAAAGAAAACAACATATAATTTGAGATTGAAGATTTAAGACGTGTTTTGAATGATTAATTGCAATTAGTTATTTATTTTTAAAAGTTAATTACTATTATATTTATTTTATAATCTTTTTTAATTAGTATATAAAAAGATACTTATGACTTTTATTATAGGAGTTAATATTTGTTATTTTATTAATAAAAATTGAGAATCAAAGTATTACTCCTTTATAAAATTTTAACTTTTATTTAATTTAACAACTTTTTCTTTGCACTTTCTGCATCACACCCCTTATACCAAATCGTCTCACATACACATAGAAAATTTTAATCATCAATAATAAAGTGATACATTGCACATTTTTTTTGGGGTTAAAATTTAGTACAAATATTTGACAAATAAGGGGGATAATGATGCAAAATGAAAGTAGTTACGAAATAATATCATATGCCGAATTGCATTACACCTATGTCTGACTTGAATACTTGTATTTTCAGTCTAGACGTGAGTTTTTAGACTAATTTCATCATATATACCATATAGTTATTCTGTTTTTTTTTCTTTCTATTATGCCACATTTTATGCAACATTTAAAATTTGAACGTACAGATTAGGGAAGGAAACCTTCATTTTTCTAATCCACAGCATCCTATATCAGTTGCTTCAACAAATTTGTGATTTTGTTTAGGATGATTAGAGCAATTTTTGCACTTAGATAAAATATATTTTTAATTGGACTCGATTAGATTGATTTGGATTAATACATAATACCTTGGATTGGATTAGATTAATTTTTATCAATTAAATTGAAAATCAATCCAATCCAATTAATATATACGATTTTTTTCAATTTTTAATTTTTTGATTTGCAATTAATTTAGTTATCGATTTTTTTGATTCGGTGACTGCAGTTTGGATTGATTAAACAACACTCTTAAGCAAATGGAATATATTTCTTTAATTAATAGGCCCCCAAGGTTAATTGTTGTATACTTGTATTGACCACACAAAATTCAAATTTCAAAGCTCTCATGAAAAAAAAATTGGAATAAATAATTCATTTATAATTATGCATCATTGCATTAGTATAAATAAATTTTTTAATTATAATGACAATTACTTAAAAGGATTCGGTCAAAATTAAAGTCTAAGAAAGCTTATGATTTATTAAATTAGACCGAGTTAATGAACAACATGAGAAAGTTGTGAGGTGTTGTCAAACACAAGGACCAATATTATTGGCCGAAACAATCCATTCCCTACTTTCTATTGGTCCACGTCATCACAAATGACATGTCCGAGCTTTCGTTAGAGTCGGAGTGGGCACTATAAATAGCGCTCTACACTCAGCGCATATTCCATCAATAGAAGTTTAGAGAACTCTCTTTCATCTTCTTCGAAACAAGCTCCTTGTGAGGGTGACACCATGGCTAGCTCGTGTTCACGCGCGTCTCTGGTTCTTCTAGCCATCGTTTCCTTCGGTAATTATATCTCATTACCTTTTTCTTATAGCTTTTGCTAAATGTATAGCCAGATCTCGCTATGCATGCTTTAAACCTTTTTTCGTGCTTGTTTGTATCCCCGATTTTGATGGATCTGATGAGATCTTAGCCCTACTTGGTTAACATTCTCTTCATTTCACATCTAAGAATAATTAGTAGTTAGTGATAGTGAGTAATCGTATGCCTCTCTGTGCATCTAAGAAACTCATCAACAGTGATTAGTTCTTGTTCTGCTTTACATCTTGCGGGAGTGTTATATTGATTTTATTATTTCCTTTTTATGTTTGATAATCCGAGTAAATATTTATGATGAAGTATGTTATGATGAAGCTTTTCCTAAGTAGCAGTAAGCAGTTGAAAGACATTAAATATTGTAAATAGTATCAATCAATGCACGAATATCAAAATGCATTCTCATTATTTTTTAGTAATGTCGTTAATGGAATTGGCATCAATCACCATTGTAACCTGATTTCCCTTATTTGGGAAGAACGCATTAAATAATTGAGTTCTGTTTTTCTACAATAATGCTTTTGTTAAAATAATTGATTTATGTTTTTATAGAATAATGGCTTTGTCACATGAAATTACGTTATTCAATTCGGCATCGGTAACTACGTTGAGTTTGTGTTGTAATTAACATTGAGAAAGTTCATCACAGGATGTCTATTTGCAATTTCCATTGCGAAAGAGGAAGCCACCAAGTTAGGGACAGTTATTGGTATAGACCTTGGAACAACCTATTCCTGTGTTGGTGTTTACAAGAATGGTCATGTTGAAATCATAGCCAATGACCAAGGTAACCGCATCACCCCATCATGGGTTGCTTTCACCGACAGTGAAAGACTGATTGGGGAGGCTGCAAAGAATCAGGCAGCTGTCAACCCTGAAAGGACCATATTTGATGTCAAGAGACTTATTGGAAGAAAGTAAGGCATCCTCAATTTGTTGATTTATGACAATTTGACTTGATGGGAATAAAGGTGACTGATGGATATCTTTTTGCAGGTTTGAAGATAAGGAAGTTCAAAGAGACATGAAGCTTGTTCCTTATAAGATTGTCAACAAGGACGGCAAACCTTACATACAAGTAAAAATAAAGGATGGTGAGACCAAGGTGTTCAGCCCTGAGGAAGTCAGTGCCATGATTCTGACCAAGATGAAGGAAACTGCTGAAGCATTCCTCGGGAAGAAAATTAATGATGCTGTGGTCACTGTCCCTGGTAAATGGAGCAACTTACAACTTATTTCTCCCGCAATGTTGGTTCTTTCTTTTACTGCTTTTGTCTTTATTCTAATTTCTCTCGTTTTCTTTTCAAATGTACAGCTTACTTCAATGATGCTCAGAGGCAGGCCACCAAGGATGCTGGTGTCATTGCTGGTCTGAATGTTGCTAGAATTATTAATGAACCAACTGCTGCTGCCATTGCATATGGATTGGACAAGAAAGGTGGCGAGAAGAACATTCTCGTCTTTGATCTTGGGGGTGGGACATTTGATGTCAGTATCTTGACAATCGATAATGGTGTTTTTGAGGTTCTTGCTACAAATGGAGATACTCATCTTGGAGGTGATTACTTTTTTTCCCCCTTATAAAATAAGACAGAATAAGAGGAAATTATTAAATAAAAGAAAATTTATTCTTTCCATAAAAAAATTCCTTCTGCTGTTAATGGCTGCTATTTCTCCTTTCCTTAACCAGGTGAGGACTTTGATCATAGAATAATGGACTACTTCATTAAATTGATCAAGAAAAAGCATGGAAAGGATATTAGCAAGGACAACAGAGCACTTGGCAAGCTTAGAAGAGAAAGTGAGCGTGCCAAGAGAGCTCTCAGCAGCCAGCACCAGGTCCGCGTGGAAATTGAATCACTCTTTGATGGTGTTGATTTTTCTGAGCCACTTACCAGAGCTCGGTTTGAGGAGTTGAACAATGACTTGTTCCGTAAGACAATGGGGCCTGTGAAGAAGGCAATGGAGGATGCTGGATTACAGAAGAATCAGATTGATGAGATTGTTCTTGTTGGCGGAAGCACAAGGATTCCAAAAGTACAACAGCTTTTGAAGGACTACTTTGATGGAAAGGAGCCAAACAAGGGTGTCAACCCTGATGAGGCAGTTGCCTATGGTGCTGCAGTTCAAGGAAGTATTTTGAGTGGAGAGGGTGGTGAAGAAACCAAAGGTACATAGTCTAGTTTCTTAATTACTTGGCCAGAGGTCATAAATCTTATTGATGAAAGTAGATTGCCAAGCATTACACTTTCTCATTGTTATGTGGCACTCTGGATGCAGATATCCTTCTCCTGGATGTGGCTCCCCTCACCCTTGGAATTGAAACTGTCGGTGGGGTGATGACAAAGTTGATTCCCAGAAATACTGTTATTCCTACCAAGAAATCTCAGGTTTTTACCACCTACCAGGATCAGCAGACTACCGTCTCCATTCAGGTACTGTTCCAATAATTCAACTTCACTCTAGCGCATGATGCTGAGACATTTTTCTTCTAAATTCGTAATGTTTGGCCCCAATTTTGACACCTTTTTATTAATAGGTATTTGAAGGTGAGAGGAGTCTCACAAAGGATTGCCGGCTGCTTGGGAAGTTTGATCTGACAGGAATTCCACCAGCTCCAAGGTTTGTTTCCTGTTTTTCATGCCGTCCTTTCTAAATTTTGCTCAATTGATGTTTGTAATTTATTGATAATTTTGTGTGGTAATTGAACAGAGGTACCCCTCAAATTGAAGTGACCTTTGAAGTCGATGCAAATGGCATCCTAAATGTGAAGGCGGAAGACAAGGGAACTGGTAAAGCAGAAAAGATCACCATTACAAATGAAAAGGGACGGCTGAGCCAGGAGGAAATTGAGCGGATGGTTCGTGAAGCAGAAGAGTTTGCCGAGGAAGACAAAAAAGTGAAGGAGAGGATTGATGCTCGTAACGCTCTGGAAACATACGTCTACAACATGAAAAACCAGATAAGTGACAAAGACAAGCTGGCTGACAAGTTGGAGTCTGATGAAAAGGAGAAAGTTGAGACTGCTGTGAAAGAAGCTCTGGAATGGCTGGATGACAACCAGAGTGTGGAGAAAGAAGAATATGAAGAGAAGCTCAAAGAAGTGGAAGCTGTTTGTAACCCAATTATCACAGCTGTCTATCAGAGATCAGGTGGTGCCCCAGGTGGTGCATCTGGGGAGGACGAGGATGACTCTCGCGACGATCACGACGAGCTCTAGAGATGTTTGCTATAATTTGACTGATGGTGCCAAAGTAGGAGCAAGAATTGATGAGAATTAGTAGGTTAAGCAGAGTCTTATAATTTAATTATAGGTGGGAGTTGAGAAGTATTTCCCCCGCTCCTGAATTTTTGGTGGCCAAGATACTTTATAGAATCACTTGTATTATTTCTTTTTTTGTTTAGTTTTACGACAATACTTCTTCAGCTTTCTGTGCTTGGTTTTACTTGCATACTCTGCTTTTCTTGTGCCTTTTGCCTGCATCGTAGAACTGGGGAAGTACGTTGGCATTTGGGACTACCTCGCTAGTTAGTCGATTTATTGGATGCTGCTTCTTCTTTTTTTATTAGTTTTAGGACAACACTACTTCAGCTTTTTAGATGTTAGATGTCTAGAACGTTATTTTTATAGATTTGGCTGAAACCTAGAGGTAGATTTATATGATAGTTCAGGTGGTATTGTCGCATAATTGAGTAGTAGTATTCTTCTATTTTGCCCCAAAAGTCATCGAAGATCGAACATCATGTTGTTGTTGTTGTTGTTTTTTTTTTTTTATATATATATATTAAGAAATTGAATACACAACTTATTACATAACTATCTATATTCCTCACCATTAGGCTCCAACATCCCATCTTAACAAGACCTAATGTAACAATAGGTTTAAAATTTATGTATTTGTTGCAAAAAAAATTCTCTCTCACACTGGGGTAAATGTGAACGTCTCATCATAAAAAGAACAAAGAAAAAATGAGCGAGATCCATTCACGTGACAAAAAATTTCAAAAAGAAAAGCATAGATATTCCCACCTATAACAATAATAACTTAATATTCATTAATGATTTCAGTATTTATTTTTGCAATTTTTTTAATTGAAATCAATTTTTAATATTTTTTTGAAGATCATTTCTATATCAGTAAGTTGGATTCATGTTCTACAGGTAAATACTAGTATTATACAATATGATAAAGTCAGCATAGCTATTTATTATTGATAGTTAATTATCTTTAATTTTAAAAGAATCCCACTAGGGTCAGGGATACAGATATATAGGTTTTCTCATGACTATGTTTATGTGAATTTTTATTTAATGAATTGCCATTTGCTAGTAACCTTATTATAGTTAAAGGTAGTAAAATGGCTCAAACCGCTAAAAATAGGTTGGCCCACTTCGTCCCGCATTTTGATATGGATTGAAAATCTTAACACATCCCGTTTTGTGGTGGATTGCGGGTCAACTCGCCTAAAAAATAAAATAAAAAATATATTTTATTAATTTTGTAATATTACTCATTTTCATTTCACAATCCTCTTTTTTTTTTTTTTTTTTTCAATCTCAAACCTAAATGTATACTAATATTCAGTAACATATTTTTTAGGAACTTAATTTTTCCTACGTGTATAGATAACCTTTATCATAAATAAAAATTTTCTTCTTTATTTTTTTTAGTTGAGTATTAAGATAAAAAAAATTCATATCATAAAAATTTAGTGACAAATGAAATACTATCTATTAGTAAAAAAACTCATGGGCCAACCCGTCCGACCAACCGTCAACCCGTTTTGACCCACAACTAAGTGGGGTGGGTTGACTGGTTGATTCGTCGGATTCAACTCATATTATATCTAATTATAGTAGCTAAAAATTATGTTCGCCTAAAAAGTTTAATATTTTTTTTTGAAGTACGTGACTTCCTCTAATTCACAGATAAAATAGATTAAAATTAAATACTATTTTTGAAATATTTTATAAGTAAATAAAACAATCATGAAGTTAAATAACATTTTTCCTTTTATATTTCAACTACTATTTTTGAAATATTTCATAAGTACATAAAAGTTAAAACAATCATGTAGTTAAAATAACATTGTTCCTTTTATATTAATCACATATTTGACATGGATATACGAACAATCAAATTGTAATTTCTCCCCCATTCATATGACTATCTTCATAATAAAATACAATACCACTCCACACCAAAAAATAAAATAAAAAATACAATACCACTAAAGAAAAAAAAAACACAAATAATTTTCTAAGCTTTTAAATGTTACGAATGTTCGAAATTTATTTGAAAAAGTAAAGGAGATGTTTGATTTGTTTAACATTTTTATATTCATTTAAAACACATGTATTTATAAGCACAAAAATAACACAATTTTTTTATTAATTTTGTATTAATTAAAGATGAAGGATATTGTAACAACCAAGTTGTGTTACTACCATGTTACTACCAATCAATCTCACCGTTAGATCGCTTATGTTGATCCAACAGTTATATTTATTTCCATCTTTGTACATCCAAATTTAAAGTGAAAACATTAAATTGGGAAATCATAACCATAAAAGGTGGAAACAAATATAAAATATTAAATTTGGGAAATTATAACTATACAAAGATGAAAATAAATATAACCGTTGGATTTTAAGCGTCTAACGGTATTTTGTATTAATTGTTAAATAGTGATTAAAAGTAAAAAAGACATACAAGCCAAACCATGTTTAAGCCTAGAAATTTAATGCAAGGATGAAAACTATGAGCCATGGGCCAATGACCCAATGGTTTACTATGGACTATGGACTATCGACTATAGACATTGGTCAAATTGGCGTTGCCTAGTAAATCGAGACAAAAAAATAAAAAAAACGCTGTGATTTCGCAACTTCTATTTTTTCTCGTACTCCGTTTCCGTTGCCGTTGGAAGAACAATTTTAGATCTGATTTGTCGGCGACGATGGAGAACAACGGCAGCCTTACATCGAGGGAGAAGATCGATCAGATGGCCACCTGGGTTGGATCCACCGTCTCTTCCGCTTTCTTCTCTTCCTTGGAACGCTTCTCATGCGTCAACGTCTCCACCTCTGACCCCGACAACGACGACGACGACGACGATTACTCCACCACCCCCACCACCACCACAACCACAACCACAACCAATCCCCCGGCCGTTCAGGTCACTGGTCATAACACAAACGACGTCGCCAACCTCCCCGTTTGAAACAATACGACGTCGTTGCTGCGCTGTATAGTCATTTTTCCTTGTCTTCCTTTTTATGTGTAATAAGTAAGGGATACCGATTTCAATTTCTACACTGTGATTAACATGTGATGCCATTTTGTGCCTATTTTAAATACATATGCTTATATATTTATATTAATTATATTATACTTTTCTACCTGTGATGTTATTGTTACTATTTCAAACATGTTTGATTCATGAATTATCTTTTGATTTTGCTTGAGCTAGGCTAGATGCTATCTTCCTTCTTGTCGATTGATTTGATTTTATTTGGGCTTTTAATTATTGGAACTTTTGTATTACTCATGAATATAATTCTAACGCGCAAACGATGCAATCTGATTTAGTAAAATCTCAGAACTTTGTTAACAATTTTATTGTTTACTAGGATTCCAGTATGGTTCGCTAAGAACAACTCTTCGAAAAGTTAGTACACTGTATATAGTGGTTTTAATTTTAAGCAGATGAGATAAAATATGATGAGTGCATGTCAAATATTTAGATTTATTGGATGGATATAGAAAGATGTGTAAGTGATAGAGAAAGATACACCTTGCTAACTGGTTCCAAATATAAAATAAATCTTTAAACAGTTAGTGCTATCAATCGAGGTTAAGATAAAGTTTAGCGTAGTTAGTTTAGAGCAGGTTGTTGAGATATATAAAATCATTAATGTAACCTCATCCAATAACTTAAGCTTTTGGGTTGAATTGGTTCTTTACATGGTATCAGATGTCCCGGGTTCGATCCTCGTCGTCCCCCCCACTTTCTTTCAAGTGGAATTTCTTTGTTCGCACAAGTAGGTGGGCGTGTGCATTGTCCACTCTTCAAACCCAGTGGGCTCTCGTGTGAGGTGGCGTGTTGAGATATATAAAATCATTAATATAACCTCATCCAACAGCTTAAGCTTTTGGGTTGAATTGGTTCTTTACACAGGTAATGGAAGATATATATATATGTCCATGATGCTTATAAGCTGATCACTGTTCTTGGTTTCAATTCATTGGGGTGTCAAATGATTGCTTTGGTTATGACTTGGAGCTGATGGGCAGTGTCTAATGGAATTTGCGTGCTTAACTGATACGACTCCTCTAAATAGGTAATATAGAAAGGGTTGTAGAGGATTAGCTAGTCACTAAAAGCATGTGGATAGAATATTCTAGATGGCTGAGTTGGTTAGAAGAATTGGTTTAAATAGTGAAAGTGGCATGGGAGAGAGGAGGTTGGAATTGGACTTGGAGTTGGGAGAGCTCAGCACCTCTCGAATGTGCTGGACCCTTGTGTATTCATCACACTGTAGTAGCTTTCTTTTCTGTATTTCGTTTCTTTGTCATTTCCATACTGTAATTCTGTTTCTTCTTCAATATATTTCAGAAAATCCAGATTTATCTGGGCCAAAATCCTTTGTTTCTTTCTTTTTTCTGATCCAAATCTAACAATAGCACTTTGGTTATTGTGTATCAAGTAGTTTTATTGATATATTTTTTTTTTAAATATAGCTTAAAAAGGTGATTTTATTTTCTTTGTCATGGTTACAATAGTATGTTGGATGGAAGATAATGAAATGGAAGGGGGTGGAACGGCTATTATGGAGAATCATTTAACATTGGGGATTGTACTAGGGTTTTGTGTTACACCTCCAAACTCAATGTACAATTTCTTAGACAAATTCAAATTCTTTTTAGTCCATCAAGGATTCAAGATTTGCTATAAACATTAGGAGAGATACTTCTGTAGAGTTGTGTAGACTAAACCAATCAACAATTGACACATTGTCACTTTAAATAATTGTATGGGACAAAATTTTATGTTACTATTCAATATAAAATAAAAATGTGTCATTTTTTGATTGGTTTAGTTTACATATATCATGTGTAGACAAAGTCTATACAATAATTTCTCCTATGGAAGTAGAATTCCAGTAACAATTTTAGAACAAGATTTATTTTTAGAATGTGCTCAGAGATTTAGATTTTCTGCATGCTTAATTTTTGTTAAAGGTGATACTTTATACTGATTCTAAGCCTAGGAAAGGTGGTCAAGTGGAATGTCCTTTACTTTTTATTATTAGTAGTACTAGAAATGGGTAACGAATATCTCTGGAGGAGAGGTAGAACTCAATATGTTCCAAGTAAAAAACATGCAATGTAAGATTAATTTGAGCTAAGCCAAGGTCTCTTCATTCCTTGTCTTGCTAGATTTCATCTTTCACCTCTTCCCTGCTTGTCTCTTTACATGTGCTTGTGTGTGGGTGAATCACACTGTATAGCTCGTATGACAGGTGTATTGCTTTTGTAGTTGAAAATCATAACTTACAGAAAGAAAAAAGAATCATGGTAGATCAAAAGCGTCACATACACTTGGTAGGTGAAAAAGCTTCCTTCATATGTTGCTTTATACATTTATAGACAGGTCATCGTGCAATGTTTCTCTGGCAGATGTAATCCCGACCTGCTGCAGTATCATAACCATGTTATTTACCTTAGAATAATACAATATGAACATTGAACAGTACATTCAGTGCTCTTGGTGAGTGAGTGTTTTACCAGTGTTACGCGTCTCTATTCTCCTTCCAACAGAGAAGCATGACTATGCATCGTCGAATTATGTAAAGCTTTGCTCTCTTCTCCTTCAGAGTTCTACCCTTTGGTGCCTGAAATTTGGCTTGCTTTTCTGAAGATGTTGGAATTTCCATGATCTTGTTTCTTTTTCTCAGCTCTTTATATTCCCTGTTAGAATATCACTCTTGCGTCAGAGTATAAGTAATTTTTCACGGTAGGAGTTTCTGTTTGTAAGAGTTTATCAAGTGATGTTTCAATTTGAAGTCAATAAAAGTGGTGAAAGTAAAGGCAAATAGTGATTCAAGTTAGCTTTCTGCGGTCAAACATAGATTGAGCTGTTTTTCTGCTTTCAGTCGCGGTCTTGGGCCTCTCTGGTCTAACGTCCGGAATCCCAGGACTGCTGTCTTATCTGCTCTGCTTCTCTATTTACTGCCAAAAGACAGATAAACCACTTAGCCTCTAAGCCACATACTAATTTTTATCAGACAAACATAAATGCTTAACATAGACTCACTGGGTGTCTCTTCAGCGTGATACTGTCAAACTTGAAAGGGAAATATGCAAATAATTTATGGTTCTTTGAACTTGGTGAGATCCTTTTCTCTTAAAAAAACAAAAAACAAATCAACTACTCTGTTTTTAAAAGAAAATGTGAGGTTTTAAGCCAAAATTTGTGTCATCACTCATCAGACTCGCCATCCCTTTTTTCTTTTTTTATTTCTCATTTTTAGACCTGTAATTGTACATTTTAGGCTTGTGAGATAGTGACTACATTTATTGACTAGTTGAAGTAAAAAATCAATAACTAGCAATGAACCGATAGATAAATTATATGAGACCAATATGTGAAACTGAAGTAGTGGAAGTACAAAATCAGTTCCAGAGTTGACCTAAAAAAGATGGGGTCAAGTGTACTATTTCTACTTGATTAGAAAATTAAGTGTATTTATTATGGTTTTTATAAGAGTTATGTCGTAGGAAAAGTGATAGTATTATGTTATAGATATTCGTTTTGTGTGTTGGAATTTTTTTTTTCTGCAGGCCCCATAAAATGTTGTGAGTGTAGAAAAAAATTTGTGATCATGTTAAATGATAGATAATAAACCCATTTAATATTGTTCCGTGTTGATGAACTCGGTTAGGCCGAGCAACATATAATTCGCATTGGCTCAATGCTTTTATCCCTGGAATAATATGAGCTCAGGGGCCATTAGCCGGATGGATGAATTATGAAACAAGAGTCCGGGTCGTGAGTTTAAACCCATAATCCTTTCTCACTCTGCATCAGGGGTGTGCAAAATAACCAAAAAAGTGGGTCGAACCATGAACCGAACCGAACCGCTCCATAAAATAACCCGTTTTAAAAACTAGTTCATGAACCGAACCGGTTGTTAAAGAACCGGTTCATGAACCGAACCGGTTTAAGAACCGAACCAGTTTTTAGAACCGATTTAAGAACCGAACCGTTTCTGAACCGAACCGAATCATTTTCAAACCAAACCAAATTAATTTTTATAATTTTAATTTTTAAATTTTTAAATTTTTTTCTTTTCAAAAGAGGGTCGACCTGAACCGGTTCCGAGCCACTTCCGAACCGAACCGAACCACTTCCGAACCGAATCAGTTTTGGACCAAACCAAACCACTTTCGAACCGAACCATTTAAACCAATTCAGTTCGGTTTTTTAAAAAATCCGATTCCGTTCGATCCATGCACATCCCTACTCTACATTGTTAAAACCACAACCTACACATTACTACCATAACTGCTCCACGTTCATTAGTGATAACCGCTAGAGAAGGCCCTTATAGATATAAAAATAATACCATTCGAGGAGGATAAGATTCATTCACTTATATCAAACTGACACACTAAGACCCGAACTGTGTTGCGACTTCGTGTAAATCTCGATTCTCGATGACGTGTTAAATAGGTACCGAGGGGTTAGATACCTCATTCAATTTGACCAAAATTTTCCCTACGTGAGCATCCTGTCACCTGCGTCACGTATATCTTAGTTTTCTCCAAAATATTGACAAACACGAGTAGCATTTAATTTCTTGTCTATTTAGTCAAGATGCCTCTGGTTAAAAAGCATTTAATTTCTTAATTTGCTTGTCTCTTTACATGTGCTTGTAGTGTTTGTAACAATACAGAATTGCTATAGAAGAAATGGTTCAGCCTTAGAGTGCATTAACCTAGTCGAAAGTTAAACATATGTTTCGGTTGGACCGGATATATATATATATATATATATATATATATATATATATATATATATATATATATATATATATATATATATAGGGATAAACATTTCTCAAATACCTTGAGATAAGTTTATTTTCAGTTAGCCCCAAAACTACGTCATTTTGATTAATTAAGGGTGTTTATGTAATTTTAGGCGAAATAATGATGGGTGTTTCAATAAAATGTATATGATATAAAAATAAATAAAATTACAAAAACATCCTTCATTAATTCGCCTAAAATTACATTAATTAAAACACCCTTCATTAATCAAAACGACATAGTCATAATCGTTGAGCTATCAACGGTTATAATTTATTGTGAATTAATAATTAATTAATAAATTTAATTTACGAAAATCTCAAGCTATTTGAGAAATGTTTTTCCCATATATATATATATATATATATATATATATATATATATATATATATATATATTGAGATAGGATATTCTTATTACTAAATGTTCATACTACCATTCTTATGTTAGTACATTAAAAGCTATTTTTTTTTTCTTTTCAGAAACTTTTCAGAGTTTGTTGGCTGAAAAGTGGGATCCAACGGCTAAAAAGTGATAGTAAATTGTCTACTGAAAAGTGAGATCCAATGCCTAAATGTAGTAGATTAGTAGGAATAATTGGTAGTAAGAATAACCTACCTTTAATTGGTAGTAATAATAACCTACCTTTTATATATATATATATATATATATATATATATATATATATATATATATATATATATATATATATATATATATCAGTGTCATTTTACATCAATGTAAGTTACACTCTCAATCTAGTTCATTGATCCTACTTATATCTAAGAGTTCTAATTTTTTAGTAATGTGAGCTATTGGATATAAGTGGATCAATGGTCAAGATTGAGTGTAAAACTTCTAACTCTTACACTGGTGTAAGAATATCCTGCCTATATATATATATATATATATATATATATATATATATATATATATATATATATATATATATATTATGTTTAATCTCCTTCTATTCTTTTTATCTAATATTTGCTTTAAAATATAAATAATGCTTATCCAATAATCTACTCAAATCAAGCTAAACTTAATTGAGTTAGTTTAGTTTAGATTAACATATTGTTTTTACCAAAGTCAAATCAACTCAAACCAATTTTTTTCCCTAACCGACACGATTAGACTCCTACTTTTATCCTTAAATTATAAGTTAAATCATTCTTTTGACTCCTTTTGTGATTCTTGAGGAGTTAAAAAGCAAGCACTTTACAGCTTAGAGCCTAATTCTTTAAGCTTTTTTTAATTAATTAAAAATATATCTAAATTTTATAATGATTAAATAAATTTTTGAAAAAAGTAAAAATAAATAAATAAATTTTAGTATTTTCCTTTAAGTTATAAAACCTTGTTTCTTTAAAAAAAAAATTAAAATTATATCATAAAAGTATTTTTTATAATTTACCCAAACACGCCTTAATTCATAAGGAATCAACGCTTTTTCTCTTTATTTTAAAACGAATTTCCTTTTTTATTTTGGTCCGTTGCTAAAAAAAAAAAAAAACGAATGTCCTTACCTTTAGCCAATTCTTCATTCTAGTTAGAGAATTTTACGCACCTTAACCTAATATCGATCCCACATGGCTTGTAAGCAAAACTACAAGTTTTGTGTTTATAAAAAAAAAAAAAAAAAAAAAAACCCCACAAGTGTTGTAATCTTGAGTTTGTTTTAAAATAAATAAAAAATATATTTATTACGAATTTAATTTAAAATATATTGTAATTTTAACATACCAAAATATATTTGCTCGCTTTTAAAATTAATTGATTTTAAAAAAAAAATTATTTCCCTCGTTCTTGTTTCAATTATTACTAGCATTAATATTGTGCATTGCAGGAGTATTATTAAATTTAGGGAGGATTATATTTATAATTTTTTTATAAACTCCTACAAATTATACTATATATTAAGGGTAGTATATTGTACACTGGTATGTACTACACATAATATATAATGTAGTTTGTAAGAGCTTGTAAATATAATTCTCCTCATCAAATTTATAAAATTCAAAAAATAAATTAAAATATAAATATTTAAAATTATAAAAATACATAATTAATTCATATAAATTTAAAAATAATTAAAATTATAAAGAATATATAAATAATTAATTCAAAAGATTTAAAATGGAAACATTAAAATTAATATGTATTTCTAAAAAAATTGAAAAGTTAAACTAGACTTTTGAGTACATATGGTGGCCTTGGGCACAAGAAAGACAAAACTAACAGGTGTGAGTGTGATAGCTTGAGTAACAGGGATAAACTAGACTTAATTTTACTTTACATATATGACGTTACATAAGTATAACTTTAAAAGAACTACGTCAAAGTCATCCATTGATGGGGTGAAAAAAATTAAAGGAGGATGGGAAAATATAAAAGGAAAAAACAGTAACCAAATTCAGTAAAATATGTTAGTTTCTTTTAGGGTTTAACATTTTTAACTTGTGTCATTTTAGTAACTTTATATTATATTTTACTGCTAAAATATAATTATAATATGAAAAATTGTTTTTTTTTTTCACTTTTTAAGTCACTTTTTTCTTTCTCTTCATTCACATCAATTGACTATATCTCCATTTAAAGTCAATTGATTTACCCATAATTATAATATGAAAACTTATTTTTTTTTATATTATAACTTTGCCTTATCAATAAGACGTGATGTAGAACTACTAAAAGTACACATTTCAATGTACCAAAAAAAAAGTACACATTTTTTTTTCCTTTTTTTATTATTTGTTTTATGTGCAGGTATATAATTTCTTATGTATAAGACAATTTCATATTTATTTTATGTTGTATTAGTAGATTCTGCAATATTAAAAGCTATATTGCTTTTTTGTGTGTTGGATACGATAAATCATGTAATATTATCAGGGGTAAAAAGGAAAAGAAAAAATTAGTGTTGTAATATTAAAAACTATATCCCCTCATTGTATATGAGATTAGTATTTTTTGTACAGACATGTAAAAGTATGTGAGATTTATATTTTAATTTTGTTTTCTACTTTTTATTTGAATCGTATACATTTTTATGTGTGTATAAAAGATAAAAATATCTCCGAAATATTAATTTCATTCTATATATATAATAATATTTTTTCCTTCGAGATAGTCAAACTTGCTTGACATCTGATGCATGAGTTAACCAATGGACGGTGTTCGGAATGGCAAGGTGAGTTAGTTAATACCGAAAGTGACTGGAAAATATCTTAACCAAAAGTTTGATACCTTGCGGCAATTTGCCGGCTTCACCAGTCGCTGTTCTCTTTTGGTTTGTTTATTCTTCTTCTTCATTTATTTATTTATTTATTTAATTCTGTTATTTGTTGAGTTGTTTTGGTTCAGTAATTACTAATTAGCATCATCTTTACAAAAGCAACAACGTTAACTACTTCACCTTTTTTGTTTACAACAATGGTGAAGCAGTTTTCATTCCTCACTCACAAACTGCACGTGCTGACTTGCCTATTCTATTTCTCTCTCTCAGTGACAGTGATAGGATCACCCTGTGGCCCCATGGCTGTGATCGTGAACCCCTCAACCCCTCTTGTTTCCTTTCTCGAACGCCTCCAAGAAACCGCATTCAATACCTTTGGCGAATCGCAATTCGATCCTAAAACCTACGTGGACTTGCCTCTCAAGTTCAACCTGTCTGTCACGGAGAACGCATTCCAGAAGCTTCCAAGGAACGGAAACGGGACCGTGTCGGTTGAGGATTTGAACCGTTTCATAAAAGCGTACTTCGAAGGTGCAGGGGATGATCTGGTGTACTTTGAACCAGAGGATTTCGTTCCCGAGCCAGAGGGTTTCTTGCCCAAGGTTAAGCACCCTGAGGTTAGGGCCTGGGCCCTGAAGGTTCATTCCCTTTGGAAAAACTTGACCCGGAAAATATCCACTCGGGTCAAGACCCACCCGGAGTTGCATACTCTTCTTCCTCTGCCAGGTTCTGTTGTGATTCCTGGGTCGCGCTTTCGTGAGGTTTATTACTGGGATTCCTACTGGGTAATTAGGTTTGTTAATGGGCCTTTTTCTTTTTGCTTCATTGAAGTCATTGCTACTAATACTATGACACTGCTTAGTTTTGTTGTGTTTTTTTGGGGGATTCAGGGGTTTGCTGGTGAGTAAAATGTATAAGACTGCAACTGCAATTGTGACTAATCTCATTTCCTTAATACAAGAATATGGATTTGTGCTTAATGGTGCTAGAGCATACTACACTAACAGGAGGTACCCCACTTGGCTTTTCTATTCATTGTTATGTTTAATGTTGTGTAATGCTATTTTGTGATGTCTTTTTTGTCTTTTCCTTTTTTCACCTTTTAAAGGTTAATATAGTAAATAAAAGATAATAATAAAAACGCTAGAAGGAGGGCTTGAACCTCCGACCTTGTGGTTAACAGCCACACGCTCTAGCCAACTGAGCTATTCCAGCTTTGTTGTTGTGTATTTTCTTTTTTCGTATTTACTATTTATCTTTTCCTTAATACGTTGATATTTTCAGGTAATAAAAGTTGCTCGTATAACTTTATGTAGGAAAAAAATTATCTGTAATGTGGTTAACAGCCACACGCTCTAGCCAACTGAGCTATTCCAGCTTTGTTGTTGTGTGTGTTTTTTTTTCATATTTATTATTTATTTTTTCGTTAATATGTTGATATTTTCAGGTAATAAAAGTTGCTCATATAATTTTTAATTATTTTAACTATTGGCATTGACTCCCGCCATTTCGAGTGATTGCAAACTTTTGTCATCTTTTAGCAATTATGGTAATATAGCTAGAAGCATAGAAGTACTGCTTAGGAATTAGTGTGCGTGGTTATGAAATAGCTTCAAAACAGTAACACCCACACGATTGGACTTTCTAAATCATCATATTTTTTATGAGTAATCTAAGTCTCAACTTGTATTTTATTTTTATTTTTTCTTTTATGTGCTTGAAATGTATCTGTGTGATTAAGATGACATGCCGATCCTTTTGTACACTTAAAAAACATTTTTTTCTTCTTCTGGTTTTATAATTTAATCTTCTGATCTTAGAATAACTTAACGCATAAATTTCAAAAGGATATTGTAGCATGATTTTACTCTCTTCGTTTTACCTTGATATCACGCAATCCTCATATCTGCACTGCACCTTTTGAAATAAAAAGAAATTATTATTATTATAACTCTTGCTCTTAAAAACAGAAAAGGCTGACATATAAGCTTGAATATGATTTTACAGTCAGCCTCCCCTTTTAAGCGCTATGATTTATGAGATATACTGTAGCACTGGTGATATAGAATTAGTTAAAAGATCTCTACCTGCACTACTAAAAGAGTATCAGTTTTGGAATTCAGGTATTACAACACAACCTTTTCCTCAATTGCTTTACAGTTTATCGGGAAAAGTTCACCAATGCGCTTATAGTTTACTTCAGAATCACATATGCCCCTGTGGTTTTTTGTTTATCACATATGTCCCTGTAGTTTGTAAAAAAATCACAGGGGCATATATGATAATAAACATACCCTTTTGCAAACCATAGGGACATAGGTGATTTTGGAGTAAATCACAGGGGCATTGGTGAACTTTTCCTTAGTTTATTATTATCTATGGTTGGATGATACTTGTATATCTACCTTTGAGGTTGCCTCAGTCATATGGTTGAACCTTTTAATTCATGTTGTAGATATACATAAAGTGAGCATTCGGGATGCTCAAGGTTGCACTCACACCTTAAATCGTTATCATGCAATGTGGAACAAACCCAGGCCAGAATCATCCATAATGGTGTGTGCTGTTTGTTAAGAACTGTGGTATTAGTGAAATGACATTTAATCTATAACTTTGGGTGTTATTCCATGACATAGGACCAGGCATCTGCCTCCAAGTTCTTGAATGTTTCAGAAAAACAACATTTTTACCTTGAACTGGCATCAGCTGCTGAATCAGGATGGGATTTCAGCACAAGATGGATGAGGTACTATTTTATATACAACAAAAGTTTTTGATCATATAAGAAAAAACCTTGAAAGTTATCTGAATGTAGTGAACAATACTTACAATTCGATAAAATCATATCATGTTTTGATGCAGAGATCCACCTGATTTCACAACATTGGCCACAACATCTGTAGTACCTGTTGATTTAAATGCATTTCTACTTGGGGTATGTCTTAGACCAATGACTAAAAGAAGACCTGAAATCAGTGTCTGTAACCTGATTAATTCTGTGATGCCCATTGATTCAGATGGAACTTAATATTGCCTTCTTTGCAAAAGTTACCGGAGATAATAGCACTGCTAAGCACTTCCTGGAAATTTCTCATGTTAGAAAGAATGCAATGAACTCTATTTTCTGGAATGTAAACAAGAAACAATGGCTTGATTACTGGCTCAGCAATGGCACATGTGAGGTATTTCCTAGTGCTACTTGTAGAAATCTACCACAAGGGGAGCTATTGTAGCCAGGCGCGGAGACAGGGGGAGGCTAGGGTGAGCGGCCGCCCCCCTCCCCCCTCAAAAAAAAAAAATATAACACAGTTGAAGGCCAAACATAGTATCGTTGTTACTGTTAAATGTGTTTCTTTTGAAAGTTCTGATTTGAAATCCATGTTGAAATTTACCTCCACTTCACCTAATGTGTATCTGTTATATGTAACCTTTTTTGCATTTTCTTTTTTATTTTCATATGCTATATTTTGGTTAATGAAAGCTTTGGCCTTTTTGTCATCCTTTTGCTATCTTTTCATTTGCATGGTTATGTTTCTCTTTATGTAATGATTTCATATAGAGAAAATGGGTTTGCTCTAACTTAAAAGATTCACATTTTGGGGCAACTTGGTTGCAGTCTTTTATTTTATTTTTTTAAAAAAATATAGTTAAAAGCATTGTTTTAGTTAAGACATTTTTTTTTAATTATTGCTTTAAATTACTTTTTATGTCTGTTGGACCTGACCAAAAGTACATTTTTTTAGTCTTCCAAATGTTGTTAAATGTTAATATTTTGGTAAGAAATTACCTAAATGAGTTCCTATGAGGTCAATAGGTAAAATAAATAGTTATATTATGCAAGATAAAAAATTAATTTTCGCCCTCCTCCCCTCCAATCCTGGCTCCGCCACTGATTGTAGCCTTATGCAGTTCTGCTGACTGTCTCTTTGATACTTCTAGGAGGCTCAAGTTTGGGAAACTTTGCACCAGAATCAAAATATATTTGCTTCCAATTTTGTTCCTTTGTGGATGGAGCCATTTTACTCAGGTACTCTTGATTTGATATCCACATCAACTTTAGTAGCAATTAGCAAGTAAATTTAATTGCATGACTAGTTGCAATCATTGCGGTATCAGTTTAATATTGGGTTCAAGCCTTGTTATTTTTCTAATTAGCAAACGTGAACTTCATTTACATTTGGTTGCCTTGAATACAACATGCTTGTAGAGAATTAGGAAATTAGGACCAATTGACAAAAATGTAATCCCAAATTTTAAATTCACTATGGATTATTAAGTATTAAATCAAATAGTTGGTCTTTAAACATATGGATAGAGTGCTAAACAGTTTTAGGTTAGTGTGTAATTTTATAAGAATGTTCCACAAAGCTATTAAACGGTGTAATATTAGTTCATTTTACATTGGTGTCAAATATTAATTTAAATAAGGAATGACTTTATGTTGAATGCACACAGAGGATGCTTTTAGCACTTTTTCACTTTTAAAATTATTTCTGCTTGATATCAAACAAGCACCACTGAGAAAAACTGAAAATTTATTTGAACTTTGGGAGATATAGATCACAAATAATGCATGTAGCCTTTGGTTAATGAGTTTACTTTTCTCTCTGAAATATTAAGAAAGAATTTTGTGTTTTAAGTTGATGATCAATATGTTTTGTATTTATCAAGATACTTCGCTTGTGGGTGGTGTTGTTGAAAGTCTCAAAACTTCTGGCCTGCTTCGTGCTGCTGGAATTGCAACTTCTTTGAGTGATTCAGGACAACAGTGGTAAGCAATAAGATTTAGATGATGTTATACTGCAAAAGCTTTTCTACATATATAGGAATCGGGGCTTTTTCACCCTTTTGCCTCTCATTAATTATTTAATAACCATTTTACCCGTTACTCAGAACTATCTACCAATCTGCCCTTCTTTAATCAATTAAGTCAAAAATTTAGTCGATTAAATGGTCAAAATAAGCAAAAATCGTTGACTTGAAGTTTTAGTCGATTAAATCTCCTTATTTAATCGATTAAATCTCCCATTCATAAGGTTATTATTCTGATAAAGAGGAAGATTTAATCAATTAAGTTGAAGAGTTAATCGATTAAATCTTCATTTGACCATTTAATCGATTAAATATTCAATTTAATCGATTAAAGAGGGACAGATTGGTAGATAGTTTGCAATAAGGGGCAAAATGGTTATTAAATAATTAATGAGGGGCAAAAGGGTGAAAAAGTCTAGGAATGGAGAAGGAGAAGCAGGCTGAGAGAAGGGAAGACAGGTAAAATATTTCACTTAATCAGCCTTTGTTAAATGACTCTTACGAAACTTGCAATAGGGACTTCCCAAATGGTTGGGCCCCGCTTCAACACATGCTAGTTGAAGGCCTGATGAAATCAGGGTTGAAAGAAGCAAGATTATTGGCTGAGGAAATTGCCATCAGATGGATCACAACCAATTATATTGTTTACAAGAAAACTGGTGTAATGCATGAAAAGTTTGACGTGGAGCATTGTGGAGAATTTGGTGGTGGGGGTGAATATGTACCTCAGGTATGACTGTTCTACATCATCAGTTCATCACGGTTTTTAAATTAGAAATCACTTTTGGTCTAGGGAGACATTTGAGAAACATATATTTGAATTGTGAGTGACTGATTTGCCTGATAAATTTCTCATGGATTTGTTATTAGGGGAAAGTTATATTTAAAAATTTTTTGTTTACAAACTAGATTACGTCTGACCGGTCATACTGAAGTCTGACATGTCATACTTAATATAGTTTGTAACAAAAAAAGTTTGTAAATATAATAAATATAGGGTTCGCTTTTTCTGCAGTTACTGCAGATAAGTTATCTGCAGTACGCCCAATACGACGTCGTTTTGGGGCGGAAATCACGGTGTTTTAATAGTCTTTATGTTTATAATTTTTTAAAATTTCAATACCAAAACGACGTCATTTTGGGAGTAAATGCAGATAAATTATCTGCATTAAATGCAGAAGCATAATATTCATTCCCCTCGTTGTTGTTATTATTATTATTATTATTATTATTTCAAAGGGAAAAAAATAAATGACATCTCTGCTATCTGTCTATTTGACATGAATTTGACTGTGGTTGTGTTGCAATGCAGACTGGTTTTGGCTGGTCGAATGGTGTTGTGTTGGCATTCTTGGAGGAGTTTGGATGGCCTCAAGATCGGAATATAGAACGCTGATGTGTTCAGAAATTAAATGGTAAAAAAAAGCTTGGTATGCTGCCGGAATTTACTCATGAAGGGTATCTGCGCGATTGTCAAATAAATTTGTGGAAAACCACTTTATAAATAAATTAATAAAGCAGAGCTTATTTGCCATTTCCTATGTGATGTTTCCTTTGAAATATGTTTAGAAAAGTCATCAAAAGTGATGGATGACATTACACGCCAATGCTTTGGCACTAATTACTGCATATTAGTGAATCCCTTCTATATGATACCTTAATGGCATGGATTAGACCATTTGAAGTAAGTTGCTTTGCTTAATATTTGTTAATAGCACTTGCGTCTGGCGGAAGATGTTAGTGTTGGGTTAGAACTTACATGTCATTCATTGTATTGGGCTCGCATTGAGGCCCGCAAAAACTGTATTGGGCTTGATTTTATTTGTTATAATGAGCAGTTACATGGGCTTAATACCATCCCTCGCGCAGATTTCTTGCAATTTCTATTCAAACCCCAAAACACATTGGCTTGGCGTCTCACTCTCATGTAATAAATATGATCTCATTAACATTTTTTTTTTCTGAAAGATATAATAAATAAGGGAATAACATTTGTCATTTTAAAGGATATAACATTTTAGATCCTAGCCGTTGATTTCCGTCAATCAACGGTTATAATTTATTCGATCAAAATTATTAATTAATTAATAATAAATTTAAAAGGTTTTGTTCCAATAGATTATAACCGTTGATGGACTCAACCGTTTCTAAAAGGATATAAGCTTATATCTTTAAAAGGATAGATATTTTTCCAATAAATAAAGATAAAAATAAAATCAAGAGGTTCGAGAAGCCCCTTGTTCACCTATTCATAATGTCATTTGGTACTCTAACGATAAAGATAATTTGCTAATATTTGTGCTATGTATACAACAACACAAATATATTTTTTGGTGGTATGTTGTTTAGTTTTGAGTTGTGAGGTGTATGTTTATATTTTATTGACAAAAAATTTGTGCTGTTCAGTTTTTTCTTTTTTGTTTCCTCCCCTTTGTTGATGCAATCAAAATCAGATTGAATCTGCATTAGCCAACTGGATTCGTTATTGAAAACTGTGTCCCACCTCGGCACTAGGCTCATTTTTTTTTTCTCCCTCAAAGATACTACGTGTACAACATCCATTAAATGTTATTTATTATATGAAAATGCTTTCTTTTTAATGTGTTTGTTAACTTTCTCCATTTCGGTTCACGAGTCAGAAAACCTCACTTGCGTCTCTGGCATCCGTCAACCAACCATTCCATTCTTCCCCACACACCATCCTCTTTACTTTTTTTCGTTTCTTTATCTTTTTTGGCATATATTGGTGGAGATTTGCCCAACCTTGCCTTACCAATCAACAAATGTCACCTATTATTTGGTAATCAATCGAGTAATAAAATAAATTAAAATGGTGGATGGATGATATTGATTAGTATCACTAAATCATTTTATAGTTTATATTTAGGGAAAAATGTTTGTCTTTTTAAATGACATAACTTATATCATTTCACTCTTAGAAAGAGGTGTGACTCGCACCTTTATATTTTAAAAAAAACTCTCTCACACTTTATCTATCTCTTTCTCTCATTTAAAATGACACATTTTACTTCCTTTAAAATGATACACATTTTTTTCCTTATATTTATCTAGATTAAGAAACTAAAAAAGCTTAATCCTAAAACCAAGGATGCGGGCCCTCCAAGATTCGACTCTTAACACAAAAGTGCTGCAATCATTGAAGAATTCTTGCATTCAAATGACGCCACTCAATAATGAAAACAAGCGAAATGTGTTCATGGGTCTTTATTATATACATATAGCCACCCTATAATAGAGTGAGTGGGAAGTAATGGCAAAAGATAATTTAATATGCAATTTAGTTAATGGAATTTGCTCATCCTGACTCGAGTCCCACAATTGATCAGTCAAATAAAGTTGGCTAGCAATCAGTAATGACCCAAAGCAAAGCATAATCTGGAGGATATGATTGATGATTGTGGCTATTAAAAAATGCATACAAAATCTAGGGTTTGATCGGATTGGTTGTGTTTATATGCAGGAGACAAATCAAAGAGAAAGGAACTTTTAGGTACAACTATACAAGGTCTAACTGAGGAAGTATCACGATCCTTATAGCCCAATCAAGCATTTTTTTTATACGATGATAAACTCCAAAGTATAATGACCGACCATATACTTGTGTGTATAAGCAATTCTTTACCTATTGGCTATAGAATCATTGATGATAACTCTTTGTTATTAACAAATTATACCTAAAGAGTTTAAAGGTTTTTAAGTTAACTAATTCTTGACATTATATGCTAGTAGTGTGCGTAGCCTAGTTAATCCTATAATCATATATAAAGGAACTTTATCTCACAATTTTTTATGATCATATGAGTCATTTATATTGTATTAGCCGAAGGTCTATCTTTTCCAATGCACAAAAAAAATCATGGTAACCAAACTCGAATCCATCCTTCTTGCTAAAATCCATTGGGAAAAGTGTTTGTCATTTTAAATGACATAAAATTATGTCATTTTAAGAGAGATAGACACAAAATATTTTTTTTATTTTAATTTTAAATTAAAAAAAATCACTCACTTTTTCCCTCCCATAATTTTTATTTTTTGTGTCTATCTCTCTTATAAAATGACATAACTTATGTCGTTTAAAATGATAAACACCGAGTCCAAATCCATATCCAGCGTGGGATTAGTCTTAAAAAGTGTTGTAGCTCCGATTTTATTCTTTCGAATGCTTTTCTCATATTTTAAGTGAGACAAGTATTCTGATTCATGTTTACGATGAACTTGATTTGTTAAATAAAAAGGCGAGTCCAATTGTCAACTAGATACAAATTTGAAATTGGTTGGAATTTTTTTATTATCTAAACATGATATATGTTCAAATTATATGTCAAATTAATAAAGATTAATTATTTTGACAAATACAACATAACAAGACTCAAAATTTTCAAATATCAAAACAATTATTATTGTAACAAATTTGTTGTGCAAATCATTTTGCATTCTATTTAATCTTTTTAAAAAGAGTATAAAATACTATAGGAATAATAATTTTTTAATAACAATTGACAAACAATCAATATGATGTCGAATGAAAATGGAGATATTTTAGTTTGAAGTAGCTAACTCTTTTGTTACATTCGTTATTCACTTATTGAAAGATTGTAATGATATGAAGAATTTGTGGTCTCATTTGGTACCAATAGATATGCAGGTTTCTTTCTTTTCTGTCAATTTATGGGATTGGATAGAACTAAACATGTCAGTACATATTAGTTTTTTCAGGGATAATATCCCTTCGTGTACATGGTTTGCTACGGTTTAATATTTTGCATGGAAGTGGATTAATTTAATATTCAGTAATGACAATCCAAATCAGGTTCATGATTATCAATTCAAGATTCAGTCAGTGATAACCAAGGTGAGAGATATACAAAATGCTTTTCATAAGGTTAATTTAGCTCAAAATAACCTATCCCATTCGGATACTTTGATTTGTTGGAAGGCTCCTAGAAGCAATTGGGTAAAGATTAATACTGATGGAGCGGTTAAGGGTAATCAAAGATTAGCAACTTCTGGTGGTGTTATTAGAAATGATGCTGGTCAATGGTTAAAAGGATTTGCTTATAGAATTGGTAGTTATGATGCTCTTACTGCAGAATTTTGGGGTATTTTAAAGGATTTGCAGCTAGCTTGGGAAGATGCATGGAGAAATATTATTGTAGTAAGTGACTCTAAATCAGCTATTGCTCTGCTCACTAGTGATGGTGATGCAGTCCGCAAGAATCATCTGATTTCTCGATTACGGACATGGATTCATAAGGATTGGAGAGTTCATCTTGTTCATAATTTTAGAGAAGAAAATTGTTGTGCAGATTGACTGACAAATTTTTCTTTTATGAATGTTAATTCTGATGATTTTTATGTTTTTAATTCCCCTCCCCTTGGAACTGGTCTGCTGTTTGATGCAGATTTAGCTTCTATCTATAGAACTCGTCGTATTTCAGTTATTTAATATGTGCTGTGGTGTGTTTTACCCGGCTTACAAAAAAAAAAAGATGAGTGTTTTTTTTTTTGTATG
Source organism: Gastrolobium villosum (assembly GCA_032173675.1). Taxonomy (NCBI): domain Eukaryota; kingdom Viridiplantae; phylum Streptophyta; class Magnoliopsida; order Fabales; family Fabaceae; genus Gastrolobium; species Gastrolobium villosum. The sequence continues at coordinate 118,267 of JAVKPL010002522.1, forward strand.
TTGCATTGAGACAAAATTGTGTAAGATTAAAACACACAAAAAAGTTGAATAAGATTCACTTTTTTATTTTCTCTTTTTTAGTGGGTATACCCATTTTTTAAGTTATATATCAATTTGCATTGATATAAAAAATAAATCTCATATAAGATTTGACTACAATCAATTATACATTGTTACCTGTTAAATGTTAGGGAAATAATTATCTCATGCAATATGAGATTAATAGATCCCAAATGTTTAATCTAGAGTGGAATATCGGTACTCGATGCTATCGCCTGTCTTGCTTGGCAATCTTTTATCTTCTCTCACGCGTGCAGCCTTCAGAATTCGTGGCCAACGATTTTTAACTCGAGTAGTGTCAAATTTTTTGACCAAATTCAATTCGAGACTCTAGTTGATTAAGATTAAAATACCCAAAGATGCTAAGTTGAAGTGGAAGTGCCATCCCATATGGATCTTATTTACAGTATACCCAAAATTAAGTTATATATCAATTTGCATTGATATAAAAATAAAAAGTCTTAGATTAAATTCATATTATTGATTTGTTTTATCTAACAATACACATTTAGAGCATCAGATATAAATAAAATCAGTGACTAAGATTGATCGTGTAATTTATACTAATATAAAAATGATTCTGTTTTTTTTTTAAAATACTAAATATAATTTGTTCTATGTTGGTGGCTTAATTGATAAGAACTGGTGATGAAATTTGATCCTCATAAATTCTTTCTATTTTCATATCTCCTCTCCCGACTCCATTAAGACATCGCTCATCAAGTCCACAAGAATAGGTTTTGTTATATCATTATATTTATAAATTTTATATTACTAAAATTAGAGAGAAATATTGCGAGCCATAGGGAAATATTATTTGTATAATAAGTCAAAGGGAGCACATAACTAATTATAATAAGAGAGGATAAAAAATGATGCATTAATTTCTTCTTCCACTCACTCTTAATGAGGAAGAAGATTAGATTTCAACTTATGAAAAATACAATATTAATAAGCTCCCCTAATTATAACAATACTTGAGTGGTTAAACTCATAACAAAGATGGTAAAAATATCATAAAGAAAACCCTATAACAATAACTGAAAGACACAAATAAGATGTCTTGTGATTTTGTGATAATGCAAAAAGGGTTTTATTAGTGTTATGTAACATAATGTAAGTGTTGTTTCTACTCTCAACAAAAGGGAGAGAGAAAGTGGAATGATAAAGAGAAAGAAAAACATGTGGACCCCATCTGTTTAATGTGTGTAGGAAAGTGAAGTTATATTATGTTAAATGATAAACATAAATCGCATGCAAAAATCCTAATAATCTTTTCTATGTTCTATAAATCGATTTCACAATATTTATGTTCAAAATGTAATATTGGACTGATTGTTTGTTGTATGCTAAACAATCAGTTCAATATTGTTGATTATTTATTTAATAAATTAATTATGTTAATAATATAAGATATTATATTTATTAAATAATATATTTAATATATACTTTAAGTAAGTATAGGGTTTTGGGTCTGGTCAGAAACAAATAAATATGGGGTTTGAACAAGAATGATTGACCAGGTAAGTTTGGTATCCCAAGAATATGCTAGATTCGAGGATTGACCGATCTTTGTTAATGTTATGTTATTGATATTCTTCCTCTGTGGCCTTAAACTACACTGAATTCTCAATGCTCGCTTGGCGATTCATACTTCACATACCTCGGTGCTTGTGCTTGACCCTCTTCCCAATCCACTCACATTTATTTGAATCTGATTAATTAACCGTTCCCATCTTGCTTTTTTTTTTCATCATTATATTTTCGTAATTTTTTTAATATGAAATCATTTTTCTATTTACAATTAAATAAATAGGTTTTATCAGAATTATGTTGTAGGAAAAATGATTGTGTAATGTTATAGAAATTCATTTTGCGTGCCTTAATTTTTATTTTAAAAAGTATGGGTCTCACAAAATATTATGTGTGTAAAAAATTTTGTTGTGTCATGTTAAATGACAAAATGAAAACCCTAAACAAATTTATCAATCACTTTTTAGGATTTGAACATTTGTATTTTTATGAGACAATTTACTTATCTTATTCTTATTGGGTCACTTTCTTTGTTTATATTAATTTGTACAGCCCATAATAATCAAGTTAGCGTGATAAGCAGTTTCCATCATCTATAATGGGAACGCAAGTTTAAATTCTAAAAAAAAAATTCTTATGATGAGGTGCATAGTTTTTTCTTCTTCTTCTTGTAATACAACTTTTTAATTAAATAATTAATTAGTTCATCAATTAATTACAAAGTATAGAATTTATGGGTTAAATGATTGCATTACTTTTGCATCATATTTCTCACTCCAATAACCATTACTAATTGACCATATAAAAAGATCCCTAAGCAACTTTGTCATTGAAATCATAAAAGTTGAGAATTTGTAACGAAATTCGTTAATTAAAATTTCATTAAACAATCAACTTAATTAAAAGTTTTTAAATTACTTAAAAAGGAAAGTAAAGTTTTTAATAACTCTCAAATTAAGAATGAATTTAATTTTAAATATTTTCTTTATATATATATATATATGTGTAAATCTCATTTTATTTAAATTTGATTTCTGGGCTGTTTGGTATGGAGGAATTTGTTGGATGTCCTGGAAAATGAAAGCGGGAATGTTTTATTTCCACATTTGGTAGAAGAGAAACGAAAAATTTATCCGGGTACCATCTATTCCCAGGCAATCATTTAACACTAGCAACAAGGGATTATGATTCCCATTTAATCGGTGGGTATTATGAGTTCCCATCATTTGGTTTGCACACGGTTGAATTTGGAGACAAAATTACCCTCAACTAAGTAGAATCCAAGTTATAAGTGCCATATTTTTTTTTCTTTTCTGCGTTTTCTGTTTTAATTTCAGCATAATTCATGGGTAGTTTTCTTTGTAAGCCGGTCCAAAAAGGTTAATTAATTTTAAAATCATAGTATTTATATAAATGAACTGCCCATAAAATTAATTTTATTCTTACGATAACAAATTAGATTAAAAAAATAGAAAAAATATATTAATTTTGTAAGTTTTTAATATATTTGATTTTATTTTTTATTTTTTAACTTCAGTCTAACAAAATAAATTTTATTGCAATTTTTATTCTAACAAAATAATTATGCTGGCTAAATAAAAAAATCAGAACAGAGTCTAATGGTGGAAATGGGGCTTCTTTCGTTACCTTTTTTTTAAAATGTTGGTATGTCTTTTAAATTCTGTTTATTGACTGAAAATACCTTTCAGGTATCATGGCAGAGCGATTAAGGATTTACAGCTTTAATTAAGTTGGATTTGTTTCATTAGCAGCCTGTAGAGGATTTTTATGTTTAGATTAGAGATGTTGTGAGTATGGATTCAACGCTTTTATAATTCAAAGCATATCCTATCTTGCTTGATTCAATGCATTAGCAGCAGGTCGTTATTTGCGTTTTGTTTTGTTATTTTTTTAGTTAATCTTTTTTTTTATAAGTTATTTGAGGGTATTTTTGTCAAATTTTATCATATTCCTAGCAATATTTTGTTTTCAACAAAACACTCATTCATCAAAATTAATCAATATTCCCAATAATAATTACCAAATATCTTTTTAAAATTTCCAGACAATTTTTTTTCCACCTATATATACATATATATGTGTAAATATCAATTTATTTAAATTTGATTTCTCTAAGAGTATTTATTCTTAAAATTATTAATGATCCCTTAGAAGAACGATTTTTTTTTTTTTTTTGACAGATACGTGGATCTTTATTATCGCTAAAAGAATCCGAGTTTGATTCGATGATGAATTCCTCAACCACCATTATCATGGATTTAATTTAACGCTTACATCGGGGAAAGGACAAGCAATCCAACTGTAAAATTACTGTTTAAAGAAGAACAATCAATGACGATATAAAGATGAGACTGGATTGATTTAACAAGCATTGTCCACGTTAATTATGAAAAAGTCAATCTCATTATTACAGTGTCCGATGACACATGTTCACTGATCGTTGGAAAAAAGTTAATGCTGTATATTCTTTTTCTTCTCTTAGATTTTCTTAAATTAATGGCGCATCGGAAATAGAGTAGTGCCAAGAAATAAAAAAAAACCAGTATACTACTTTTGTGTCTTTCCCTAGCACACAGATATATAGAGGAAATTAGGTATCATCCGAAATAGTAATTAAAAGTACTTGATCATGTTTCCAAAAAAAAAAGTAATTGATCAAAGATGAAGGATCCATCGGATCATTAAAAATTATTAAACAAAAACCAGTATATTACTTTTGTGTCCCGCAACAGAATTTTTTAGAAATGAAAGGTATGAATATAGTAATTAAAAGTACTTTATCATGTTTCCAATACAAAAAAACACAGAGAGCTTGCAGCAAAGAAAAAACATCGGATCGCAAAATTGAAAACTATAATATAACACAATCATTTTTTCTATAACATAACTCTTATAAAACCCATAATATATTTATTTTTTATTTTATCTAGTAGTTTCAAATATGTTGGGTATAGTACGCTCTTTATTTCGTTCTTTTCTTTTCCCTTTCTTTTTATTTCTATCGTTGATTCTTTGTGTCAGCAGTCCACACTAGGCACTAGCAAGGAAGGACCATTATTCATTTATTGATTATATATGATTATAAATAAAGAATGGTTATATTTATGGGAAATGTTATATTTATTGCATTTTTTTTATTGGGTCCCATTGCACTGGAAAAGAAAAAAAATTATTTTGGAACCCACGATTATAATTTATTTTAAATTAATAATTAATTAATAAGTATGATCCATAAATTACAAGATTGACAAAAATTAATGGTTAAGATATATGGTTATAAAAAAGGATGGTTATATTTATTATCATTCTAGATTTATTATTTTTATTATTTATTTAATTATTGTTAAATTAATAATTAAAAAAGAAAAAAAATTAAATGTCATTAATTTTAAATTAATTCAATGATAATCAAATATATAATAATAAATGTAATAAGAATAAAATAATAATAAATATAACCTCTTCTAATAAAAAGAAAAAAAGATGTAGTGAGGTAGCTATACCCCTTTTCATTTCCATAGCCTTTGAACCAATCTGTTTGTGGCACTATCACGCTCACGCCTAACTCTCTTTTTTCTTTTATCTTTTTCTCTATCGTTTCCTTCCCATCTCACTTTTTCCTTTTCTTAATTTCTTTCTTCTGCACGTACGCGTTAAGCAGTGTGAGGGTTTAATTGAGATTAATGCAGAGCTATACCAGCATCTGCAAAAACCTGACAGTGAAAAAGACAAGTACCTTTTGTAACCAAAAGCCGGTCACTTTCACAGTCATTCGGAAGAAGAAGCAGCAGCAGCAGAAGAATTTCACCATATTATAGTTAAAGGAGTTAAAGATCCATACCAAACCCAAATGTATTGAGTCAACACAAGAGTGTAACGTCCACCGTTACATTAACTCACTCTCACTTCAAATCTCCAACAACTTTCCTAAATTCTTTTTTAGTACCAAGATGCTTGAAACGGTTAAATACCTGATCGGGTCTGCCGGTCCAAGCGGGTTCGGGTCAAAATCCACTGCCGAACAAGTCACGGAAAACTGCCCCGATCTCCGCTCTATCACCGCCATCATTACCGGTATATTCCATAACCTTATATTAGACATGTTATTATTATTATATGTGATTATGTTATATATATTTTTTTTTGATCAGGTGCTACGTCTGGAATCGGAGCTGAAACGGCGCGTGTGTTAGCGAAACGTGGTGCGAGGCTGGTTCTGCCAGCGCGGAACATGAAAGCTGCGGAGGATACAAAAGGTCGCATAGTTTCAGAGTGTCCTGAAGCGGAGATTATTGTTATGGCGCTCGATCTCAGTTCTCTCAATTCTGTTAGAAACTTTGTTGATCACTTCCACTCCCTCGGTTTGCCTCTCCATCTTCTCATGTAACTTCACTTACATGCAACATTTTTTTCATTTTAATCTAACCAAATAACATCATTTCTTAGCTCATGAATTTGAATGATTAATTAATTGTTAGAAACAACGCCGGAAAATTTGCACACGAGCACGCTGTCTCGGAGGATGGAGTTGAAATGACCTTCGCCACTAATTATCTAGGTATGAAACGAAGTATGAGCAGGTTATATTTACAAATTTTTTATTTACAAACAGTTACAAACTACAACCGGATCTACATTAATTTTTTTTTAAAAAAATTTGTATATTTGACAGTATTATTCATACTATTTTTTATTTTTTCTATCCCTATATGTGACAATATAGCAAATTAATTAACGAATTAAGGGATATCAGGTCATTTTCTGTTAACAAAGTTGTTGGTGAATACGATGGTTGAAACGGCAAAGAAGACAGGGATGCAAGGTCGGATCGTGAATGTGTCGTCCAGCATACACGGGTGGTTTTCCGGTGATGTGATTCCATATCTTGCTCTTATAAGTCACAACAAAAGGTAACAAGTCTATATATGAATTTGATTCTGATTTGTAAGAGCCATATATATATACTAACTAATTAACGACCCTGTTTGAAATACAAAAAAGAAGCTTTTATTATAGTTTGAACAAAATGATGTGATATGTTTGCCAAACACTGAACCTATTTGGATTCAAATTTGTCCTTTGTCCCCCAGCCATTACGACGCCACACGTGCTTATGCTCTTTCCAAACTCGCCAACGTTTTCCACACCAAGGAACTTGCCCGCAGACTGCAGGTATAATACACTCACTCCTTCGTTCATTCCTCTTTAACATATTTAATTAATTAACAGTTTTCAGCATCTAGCTATCTATGATCTTATTCTTCTTAAAAAGTGAAATTTGTTTGTTTCCTTAGTCAGTAATCAGTGATCTCTGAACTCATGTTTCCCCAGGACTTGGATTCGTTTAACCCCATTCTTGCTAATTAGTTTATCATTTTTTTTTCTTGTTGAACTCTAGATATTAATTAATAATTTAATTAAATCGTTTCTATGTGATTTCTGCAGCAAATGGAGGCCAACGTGACTGTGAATTGCGTTCATCCGGGGATCGTGAGAACCAGACTCACCAGAGAGCGTGAAGGCTTACTTACAGGTTAAAACACAAACAAGCCAAATTTGTTTGTTTTTTATTTTTTTTGGCGATGATTTTGCAGCCATTGATTTTTGGGATTTTTCCTTTTATGTTTTAAATTAAAATTGCAGATTTAGTGTTCTTTTTGGCTTCGAAGCTCTTAAAGACGATTCCCCAGGTAAACATTAATTAAATTCAAAATACGGTCATGCATCTTGTCGTACATAAATAACGTGAATCAGGATCATTTTACACCAGTTAAGTTACACTCTCAATCTTATCCATTGATTCCATTTATATCATATCTTATGACTCAATCTTTTTTGAAATGTGAGTCATTGGATACTAGTGGATCAATGGTCAAGATTGAGTGTGAGAATTCTAACGCTTATAATGGTGTAAGAATATCCTCCCCAAAATAATGTAGAGATATTTGATAATTTATTTTTATTTTTGTATTTTTCATTATATTGTTTCTCTTCATTTATTGCAAATAAAAATGTAGGCAGCTGCAACGACATGTTATGTGGCAACCCACCCAAGGCTCATGCATGTGTCTGGCAAGTACTTTTCTGACTGTAACGAAGCCTCGACCTCAAAATTGGGATCCAACTCAAATGAAGCAGCAAGGTTATGGGCTGCATCCGAATTCATGATTTCTAAGGGTCCGAAAGCTGCCTTTGACCTACTCAAGCACCTTGAATTTTGAAGCTTCTTGGGACACTGCAAAAGTAAAAGAAAAGAAAAGGACATCTATAGAATTATATGGAATATATAGATAGGTTTAGATGGAGACTAGAGAGAGCAACTCAGATTTTGTTTTGTTCTCTCTTGGGTCTTAGTATATTAAGAAAGTAGACATAATAATAATAGCAAGACTTAGCTTGGCACAATCTTATCTTATCTCGGGTATAATTAAATGTAACTATATATATATTGTGATTACTTAGGGTAAACGTTAGGAAACTTGTTGGTTTTATTTTATTGTTCCAACTTTGAAATGATTTAGATGCTAGCTAGTTAGATCGGATTGCTATGATGATACAATGATTATGGAGCTTGGGTTTTGTTAATATGGATCTTAGTTAGATTAGAAGTGAAAGTAGTGCATGCCTGGAAAACTCTAATTGTGCATTTTTATTTTGTTATCTTTCTTTTTCTGGGATGTAGTTGTACTTGTATATATGGGGATAGTACAAAATACATGCGAGAAAGTTCTTTTGGAGTTATATTATATGAGGAAGTGTGTATAATTTTAAAAGATGTAAAGTTATGTTATTTTAATCAGATTCATCAAAGAGAAAGAAAGTTAAGAGAAGTTTTTGATAAAAAAAGAAAATGTTGATCCACCTCTTTGGTGATTAGAAAAAATATAAATTATATCATTTAAAATAATAAACACTTTTCCCATATTATATATATTATATGTGGACTATACCTCTTATAAATATAAATAAATAAGTGGACAATAAGAACATGGGGTCGGGCTCCCCATGTGGTGGTTGTTCTCCAAAGAGTATCTTTCTCATGGTGTTTGCATGGGACCTACTAACATGCGCACCAGGGAGGGGAGAGAGCGTGCTTTTAAAGAAAAATATTTTCGCAAGATATTTCTTTCTTTCTTTTTTAAATAAAGAGATCAAATCCATTGACGAGTAATTGGTAATATTCATTCTACTGAAAAAAATTAATGTAAATATCATCTAATAATATCTTACCACTATATTTAAAATATTTTGATTACGATATTAATTTTTCAAAAAATTCAACTCTTTAAATAATAAATTAAATGTTGATTTCCATATATTTTTTTTCATTATCATCGTATCATATATTTATGCATTATTAAAAAAATTCATTTAGTAAAAAGAAATTCGATTTGTATTATCATCTAATCATATATATATATATATATATATATATATATATATATATATATATATAAGTTGCAACAAATGACTTGATGATATATTATATAGAAGCTTTGTAATCACACTATATTAAAGCCAAATTGTTAAAATATATAATTAGTTGATACTATATATAATACAAACAATAATTTACACCTATTATAAAAGGTTGTACTGTGCCTTGCAAACTCAAAAACTTGGAAGACGATTTTATGATTGTAACATTAATGTGTTACTATTGTAGTAATATTAAAGACAGGCTAACTGTCTAAGGAAGTATATCCATTATTTAGACGAACGCTTAATTGTATATATAGTACGTGGAATAATCATAGCGATAACCTTCTAAAGAAACGATCCATAATTAAGATTTAGCTTCTTTGCAACAACCCCACTTAAGTCTAGCTTGATTCTGGCTATGTTTTTTTGTGTAACATTATTCTTTTAAAATTGTGATTATTTTTTAATCATGCTACTTTTACAAGCAATTTTATTAGATTAACACACCGATCATATCGTTACGACTAAAAGAGTTTTTCAACAATTGTCTTTTTCGAGGTTTAAATTTTGATTTGTTTATTAAATTAATGTATAATACACAAATAAATATAAATCAATATAATATCAACCATTTGATAACAAAATTAATCTTATTACATTTCTTTTTGTAGATATCTTATTACATTTTCAAAATTTGGCATTACTAAACTTATATAACTATTTATATACAAATTATTGAGTTGATCAAAACTATTAATTTTTTTTATTTAAGTGATGTAACGGTGTTAAGACCTATACATCAACGTTAAATGATCTAACTTTTAATTAAAATATTATTTTATTTAAATATACAGTTAGTATGATATTTTTTATATTCGTTCATATATATTAATCTACCATTTTTCACCAAAAAAAAATAAAATCTACCATTAAATACAATTGACTTTTAAGAGAGTAGTTGCGAAAGTCAAACATTTTTAATGAGTAACAATATATAATTTTTTTTAGACTAGTAACAAACTATAATTCAATGATACACACAAAGTATATCAAAATAAATACTTAAAAGAGTTAAATTATTTTATATTGGTGTAAGTTTTATTTTAAATTCTAATAATTAATTATATATATATATATATATATATATATATTTAATAATGTTAATTTATGACTTATTTGATACAATTGGGTCAATGAATGTAAAAAAAAAATTATTCTTATAACGATATGACAAGAATAATCTGTCCTTATTTAAAATATTTCATTAATATATTCTTATGTTGTCAATCGAAAGAACTTTGTCGTGGAGTACTAATGTGATAACTTTTTATTAAAAAAAAGTGATTTTTTTTTAGATATACGAAAATAAGTTTTAATCTTACATTAATTTGCTTCTTGCTAGGGTAAGTCTCCTTAACCATATATATGTTTCTTTAATGAATCCTTTAATTACATTGCCACCTTCTTTTTCTTACTAATTAAAGATGGTGTTATGCTTTGCCCAATTTTTATCCAAAAATTACAAAGAACATAAATGTTTTCGTGTATCCTCTAACCTTATCTTCCTCCTTCCCCCTAAAATCTTCTTACTTACATAAATGCTATATATCCAGTTATCCACTTGGATGGTTACATAACTAAGGTACGGGAGGCACGTCACCTTTAATATCTGCATAAATCTCCTCCAATTTTGAAGAAAAGCGTAAGAGAGACTCGTGTCTTGAGTGTTCAGATTTTGGAAGACTATCTTTTTGTGTGTTTATCCATTGTAAGTGTTATTTTAATTTCATTTATATCCTTTTTTTTATTCAGTCTTGTGAGATTGTCACATCAAACTTCTTACTCTTTTCCCTTCCGTTCACTTAGTCTTAAGAATTCCTAACTTATTTAACTAAAAGAGAGAGGCTTCGTTTTTTTGTGTTCTCGGAATTTTTCACACTTCTTTTGTTTTCTACACTTCTTTTGTTTCCCCCATTTTTTTCTAGGTTTGAAGTTTTTGACGTATAAGAGATAAAATTATCTCATATATACACACGTAAAAATATATAAGATATATATGGAATAATGTGAAGTGAAGAGAAAGAAAAAGAAAATATAAAGTTTCTGTTATCTTCTTTTGCTAATTCACGCCATTTCTTTCCATTATTTGGCAGCTTGTGATAATGATCAGCAGTGTCTCAAAATGGGGTATTTCGAAGGAGATAAATAGAGTATGTTCCAGTTGAATCCTAACACTGTACCACACTGTCTTGCTTTATCTTGAAATTGATAAAGACTGTTCTATGCTTGTGTTTTCAAATGAAGGGGCAACAAGTGACTTGAGAAGTGGACGTGGAATTGTTTAAGGGTTTTATAAGAGTTATGTTGTAGGAAAAGTGATTGTGTATGTTATAGAGATTCATTTTGCGTGCCAGAATTTTTTTTTTGCTGCGGGCCCCACAAAATATTGTGTGTGTAGGAAAGTTATTGTGGTCATGTTAAATGATAGATGATAAATCCATTGTTTAATCCCCTTATTGCGCAGTTTGTAACAATCTTACATCTCTATCTCGTGACCGAGCAAGGGTAACCTCTATTTTGGTATCTCGTCATGAGATTAATAAAACCCAATAAGAAATCTAATAATGCTACACACATATTCTTTGAATAATATAATAATGATTAAATGACAATACAAGAGTACACCCCTAAACTTGATTTATGTGGAACGGATTAGCTATTTATAAACCAAAATTTGTCACATGAAATTGTGTTTATTTTTCTCCATATACCGATGACATAGTGAGTGACCCTCCCTAAGCACGTCGAACGTACAGACTTTTTCCAACCAAATTTTAGGATTAGATGTTCTATCTGATTTGATATATCAGGATTCAGGATGAATTATCAACGTTGATTATAGCGAGTTTCAAATTATGGAATTGTTATAAATAAAAAGTTAATTACACCAAGAAGTCTAACGCATACACTTAGGTCCTAAGATAGAAAATTCTTTTTTTTAATTAAGTTGGAAAAACAAAGACGAAAATAAAAAAACACCTTCATAGTAACTTATTTTACCACTAACTCAAATTTCAAATTTTCAATCGGTTGATAGTATTAGGAAAAATATAGTCATTATGCATTTATGCACTTTCCACATTCAGGTTGTGCAAACAAACATTTCAAGTAGGGACAAGATCTGTTTACAAACTTTTTGAATTTTTTTTACAAATTACACTATTTTCTCCTGGGAGAATATAGTGTAGTTTGTAAATAAAAAAATTTATAAATATAACCTGCCCTTTTCAAGTCTAAATGAAAATTGAATAAAATCTTACTGTATAATATACACTTAATCATGAATTACATTCCGATAAGGACCACCAGCAAAACTAAAAATCACATTTCTCAGCTGACAGACCCTAAAAATTAAAGAATCACGACTGATATTGACTTTGTATAAAGAATATTACTTGAGGTGCAATCCCCAATCATCTATTCAGGTGGCATACCAAACAGAAGAATTTCCCTGGCTGCTACTCTATTACACCTGAAAATGATGAACCTTTGCAATATAGCAAATTCCATTCTATCCAAGAACCCTCTAATGCTATGAGAGCATAGCATAGCAACTTATTAACTTTAGAATGCCCCAAGAAATGAACCTAAAGCCTGGGTTTCAATTTCAAACACGAACTGGTAACCCATAATTCTGGTACACTCGTATGTGTCCATCCCATCCTGCTGTTACAAATACTTGGCCCCACAAGTGAGAATTAGACATTCCCTTGCAAGCACTTCTCAAGAACTTGTACTCTGATTTACCCATTCTAGGAGAAACAACAGTTTGGCATGAGTCCAGAAGTGTCTCCTCAGGCCAAGTGGCAGAAACCTTTGGGACTAACTCTGACAGAAATCCGCGACTCAAGAAGAAACAATCAGGCGAAGAAGATAGAGAGGACCTTTGATTCAAATCCTCCCCCAGTGATGGGGACAAGAGTGTTTCTGGCATTGATTCAATGCCACACCAGGGTATAGCAATTGCAGCATTGTGGGATAGAAAACACTCAGAAGACCAAATCTTTTTTGCTTTGGAAGTACTCCTATCCTGGCCAGTGTAATTCCAGATGCTAACATTTGAATCCTCACTAACTGAGACAATATGTTTTCCATCAGAAGTGAAGGAAGCATGCATCTGACCTGCACTTTTTAGGCCTGAAGGCAAAGAAAAGGAAGTGGTATAAATAACAATGTAATTTATGACCTAAATGGACATGATTGTACAACATTGAAAACTCCAGGTGAAATCAATTATCAAAGCACAAAAATTTGAAAAAAGAACCCATGCATTTCTATAACAATATAATTTATTTGATCCTGTGACCTTTCAGTCACAGAGGAGCAACTTTATCTCTGCTCCAGCCCGCACTCTTCAGAGACAAATCAAATATATATAAATAGAGGTAGGATCCTTTGATACCTCATCTGAGAGCCGTTAGATCAAAAAAGATCAACGGTTCTAATTTGCAAGCATGTGACACCATTGATCTTTTTTTGATCTAACGGCTCTCAGATGAGGTGTCAAATTTGAAATTTGACACCGGTGTCAAATGATCCTACCTCATAAATATATATGTATGAACATTTGTTTCTAATCTATTACTTCTACGATGCAGCGAAATAAGAATTGGGCATAGATGGGATACGCTTCATATGATTTTTCAGATAAGGAAAAGATAATGAACCTACCCTTAAATTTGTAGATGACATCAACTCCAGAAAGTATACAGACATGTGAATCAGCTGAAGCAACCAACAATTTGCTTGGGTCACTTGGTGAAAACTGAAAAAAGAAAATAATCATACAAGATTAATAACGGCTATTCAATAATTTTATATAGGGTAGCAGAGAAAGAAAGATTACAAACCAGAAAAAGAGCGTGGCAGAAATAACTAACCTGAAAGCCAGTGATCCTTTTCCCTGATGTCTTCTTTTTGCCTTGTAAGCACAATTGAGCATCCAATTGCAGATGATTATCTAAACAAGTGAAGGTAAAAGGATAAAAATGACCATTAGAAACTACTAATTGTAATCATTTTTGGGATAAATAATATAAATTTAGATACTATTCTATATTACAAGCATAAGAAAACATCAAAATAATCAACAGTAATCCATTGTTTGACCTTATGCACACGTCTACATCCTAGTCGTTCCAGCGAGTGCAATCCATACATATATATATTGATAAAAGAAGAAATCTATTAAGACGAGAGAATAATATTACAGAGGGAAACAATGAGAAGAAATCCTCCTTAAAAAAGAGAGAAAAGAAAAGAGTATACATCAAGGAACAATAGACATCAATCTAGTGAAACTACCAAATTCCTCAACATATGATCATGGGACAACCCCTGATAAGGCCATGTGCTTTACTCAAAGTAATATTGCCCTGCCTGGCACGCTGACCAGCAGTTAAACCTAATCTAACCCTCAAGAAGTAAGAACAAGGCTTCCACAGACACAGAACCAACAGCCATACAATAATCACCACATTCACCAGTCACTACACTACGTAGATTAAGTTTTTCTCTTTATGTAGCTTGTTACATAGCTAATGATCACAATAGGTAGACAGCATTTGACAATTGGAAAACCTTTACTGAAGTTGAAGATCAGCACCTGAAATGCTCTCAAATAAAGGGGAAAAACCTCTAGTATATGCCCAAATTAAATTGCCAAATTTTTATCAACAGAACCCATATATGTTTTAACTTTTAAATAATAACATATTGAGTATTTTATGGTACCAAACATCTAGAGAGCCAAATATGAGCATACCTCGGATATCATAGAAACGACAATTTCCTGCCATGGTACCCACAATTGTGCCCTGGAAGAATGAGTAAACAAGTTTTAGGAACAAAACAAAAAGAAAGTTTCCAGCCACAATGTTTTACAGTTGAATGTAAAATGAAACAAACCTTTCCATCAGTGCGGAAGCATACGGCTGTGACTATCTCTCTGATATTAATGTAATCAATAACTCGACAGTAAAGAACTTCCCAGATGCGCACTTTTCCATCAATTGAACCACTGATGAAAATATTATCATTGACGGGATTGAAATTGACACAAGTCACTGCATCAAAGCCAAAAGTAACCACAAAGTATTATTATTTAGGAAAACAACACAATATAGGAAAAGAAAAATATAGAGGAACAAAATTACGGAACAACCAACATTATCCAAATCATTCATTAACATACATAACTAACATAAGGCAATAGATGCTCACCATAATTATTGTGGGAGAAAACTCTAAGACAACTGTCGATTCCTACCTGCCATAGGCGCACTGTCTTATCAAGAGAGGATGAAAGTAGAAACTGTCACAAACAAAAGAAAAATGTAAATAACAGGAAGTTCCATTTCATAGAAAACTAAATGATAAGCAAATTTGAAGACAGTGCATGATATAAAAGACAAATAAGAGTAGCTTGCTTCTCTAGGAAACTAACCCCTCTTTTGGACCATGCAAGGTCTAAAATGTCACCACTGTGCCCGTGAAACTCATGCAAAGGTTTCTCCAATATGCGGAAGGTCTTCGGTGGGATAACCACACAGGTTGAATCAGACAATCTCCTCAATTTCTCTGTTTTAACTAATTTCTCTTTATCTACACCGAGGGGAGCTACACATGAAAAATTATTCATCTTGAAATATATATTTGACGGATCATTGTCCAGAATGTCCAATTCACTCGATCTTACATTCTCAACCACCTTCCACACGCGTACCGTGCCATCTTCACCGCCACTAGCCAGATATTTTCCATCAAGACTGAACTTCATTGTCAAAATAACACCCCTATGGGCTTTAAATTCCTGTTCAGTGTAGAGGGAGGAAAGCTCCTTAAAGCGCTTCCTCTGTGAATGAACTCGAACTCTATGTATCCCAATTCCATCAACTGAATCAAAATCTTTGCCATTAGTTTCATCAAGCCCTTGATTATGAACAAAACAAGCAACAGAATCCAATTTCCTTAGCCAACCCCTCTTCATTTTCTTTTTTGTCACACTCAACAATCTTGTGTTCTCAGCATCTCTCTGCAAATATCTGCGAACCAATGTTGATGGCCCGATATTTCTCTGAAACTCTTCCAAGCTAATCAATTGATTGGAACCCAGAACACGCAGTGTACTAAGAGTTCCATCATCACCAAGTTTATCCACAATATACCGTGTTCCATCATCCAAATTCTTTATCACACAAGCTAAATTCTCCGTAAAACCGCAATTTTCTGGCGAGCTCGAAGCCTCATTTGACGCCGAATCCAACACAATCTGGTTAGAGGTTGAGGGAAGACCCTCCACAGCAATCGAAGTTCTCAGCACTGCCCCACTGGTTGCTGTGATTCGGTCAATTCCACAAGATGGATCTGCCAACAACTCCTCTCCCATCCTTGAATTCGCATCAGAATCTAAACCCATCCATCTTAGGAAACTGAGGCGTCGCTGGTCAACGCTTTCAAGGTTTTTTGTCCAAACCTGGTACCTAGTAACATGTCCATTACCAGAACTACTAGATTCATCTAACTCTGAGCAATCTGAACCCCCATCAGAGACAGAACACAATTCCTCACGCGTATCATAGAATTGATCCTCATACTCTTCCATATCCTCCTTCCCTTTACCAATTCCCAACGTGTCCTCTAATCTCTCACACAGATTCCTTTCTTTGCAGATAAACAAAAAACAAACAATTATAGGCCCAACCGAAGACTTTTACTTTATTTTGAGGAAAAGGGTATCTGAAACAACTGCGATGATGTAAAACCATAAATCAGGAAACAGTTACGAGTCCAAGAAAAACATAAAGTAGAATAAAAAATAAATAAAAAACATGGATTTGGATGATGAAGTGTGTAAAACAGAGAAGCAGCAAAGATGAAAACCAAAACATATGATGGTTGCAGACCTGGGTCATCTTCAAGTTTCGACCTTGATCTAGAAAAATCCAAAGGGATCTTCACTTTGTGTTGTGTTTGTGCAGTCTGCACTGTGTATATCCACAGGAATACCTACCCACACCCAACTTTGGTACGGCATAGAAGGTTAAAAAACAGAACCATGAAAAAAAGAAGGGAAAATAAATTATTATTATTATTCAATTAATAATAATAATAATATTATTGAAGAAAACATAGCCTCGTTATGGGTGTGTCTATGATGACCAAGTGTGAATTGAATGAAGAAGGTCCAAAAAGAGTGGCTGTTAGGATTATAATTATAGGGTTTTATAAGAGTTATCTGGTAGGAAAAAGTGATTCTGTAATGTTATAAAGATTCGTTTAGCGTGCCTTAATTTATATTTATTTATTTTTGTTTCAAAAAGTGTGAGTTCCACAAAATGTTGTGTGTGTAAGAAATTGTGTCATGTTAAAAGGACAAAATGAAATCCATAATTATAATTATAATTTTGTGAATTAAGGATTGTTGACTTGGTCTACTTAGTCTTGCTTTCAGTGTTTCCGTGTTAACAGTTAACAACAAACATTAACATACATTTCCCGCGAATCAGATCCTTTGCTTACCCCTTTCTTTCCACTTTCATCGACTCCCAACCCATGCTTGTCTTTTTTACCGTCTTGTTTTTATTATATTTTATTCCTACTTATTCTTACATGTGAAGTTGACAATCTTTTTTGTCGTTACATTTTCAGTGGTTGTCCTCCGTCTACGTTAGCCCTGAGGTAATGTAATTAGAGTACAATTAATTCATTTTAAATTTACAATTATATAAGGTCTCCTAAAAAAAAAACCAATATGTATATACATGTGTGCTTATTATTAATAATTTTAAATAATATTGAGGAATCTAAATATAAATGATTGAGTGAAAAAATCTCATATTAATTAAAAATTGACTAAATAAGTACCATATAAATTAAAGGACTCATATATTTAATAGTTCAAAATTTAATTGTGGTGTTCCAATTTAATGTCGTTATGGCTGATAATTGGCCGTCTCTCTCCATTATTAGCTTCAACAAATAATATACATTCTTTATTCTTTTTTATTATTTTGAATTTAATTTCAGCCAAACAATTATTATATATATATATATATATATATATATATTATTTCTAAAAAATGCTATTTACTTTGAATATGGATTGTAGATAAAATGACTACCATAGTAGTCTAAGAAATTGAATCGTAGCCGTCTTAAACGGAAAATGTGCGATGCATACTTTTCAATCCATTGACCCTATTTATTGTGTTATGTTGTAGTTTTTTTTGTAGTTTTTTTACCAGGGTAGATTATACTTATTATCAAAAATATTTATCACTGTTACAATCAATCTAACTATAATTAAAAATTATGAGTTGTTCTTATTAATTAATTATTAATTCTTAATAAATTATAATCATTAGATTGACAGAAATTAATAGTGATTAAGTTGATTGTAAACGTGACAAATATTTTTTATGGCAAGTATTTCCTTCTCCTCTTTTAATATAGAATAAACCATTTTACATATGATTGAGATTTGTCTTATTCTCTACAAAATCCGTACATCTATACATGGGTGATTTTTAATTGATTTATGTGAGTTTTGTCGTGTTAAACTAAAAAAATTTAAGGGCATGTTTAATTGTGTTTTGATTTTTTTTTCTTTTTAAAACTGTTTTGTAAAATAGTTATGAAAATAGTTGTTTTTTATAAAAAAAAAATTGAAGTTAAAAATTAAAACAGAAAATAAAAATAATTGAGACATGTTCTCTAAATTTGATTCTAAAAACAAAAAAAAGTTATAGTTTTCAAAATATTTTTTACAAAAAAAAGGTCTTATCAAATGAGTTTTTTAATTTTTTTTGTTCTGAAAACTAATTTTTTTTTTAAAAAACAATAATCAAACGGAGCCTAAATTATTATTTCATCTCATTTTTTCAAGAAAAGAAAAAATAAGTAACTATATTTTTAGGGAGATGTTATACTTATATTGAAAAAATGTACAATTCTAACTACTATTGTTGATTTTCCAATTAAATGATTATAATTTATTTGATACACTTATTAATTTATTTGATTAAGATAAGTTAATAGTAATTAATTTAAAAATAAAAATTGTAAAACTTTGCAGTAGTAAATAACCGTCCCATATTTTTATGTGATATATATTGGTGATACTTTATTTGTATTATTTTTCTAGGAATTTAAACAGAATAAATTTTGAAAACATATTTTATTTTTTATTTTATTTTGGGGGATGTTACAATCTTTCCTCTCATTTTACTATCTTTACACGTTACACTTTTGTTTTTATGCACACATGTTGCTCACTCTTGTTGATTATAAAATATGAAATTCGATTGCCAAATGCAAATTACCAAAAGCTTGCAATGTGATTAGCGGTGGTCAAAGTCTACCAGGGAATAGATACCAACAACCGTTATTTACCCTTTTATTTTAAGTGGAAAGAAGAGGTTGAACTACTCAGCAACATTTTGTTAGTATTTTACCAACAAATAGAATAAATGTTTTACAAAAAAAAATTTTAATACACAATCTTTTACAAATTTAAGAAAAGGAATTGGGAATTTAGGATTAAATCATTCTTGTATTTTTTAATAAGATTTTAAATAAGCATATAAAAAAAATCACTATAAAGATTGGTACTTAGTCATGACTCACTTCAATTTTGTTTTAGAAATTAAAGAAGTATAAGAAAGACAATTCTGACTCATCAAAATATTAAAAAGGTAAGGTTCTTACTTCTGAAGTCATTAAAAAAATTCAAAATAAATACGTTGGACAAAGTGGACCATCTAGTCTAAGAGGTGCTCGAGAAAATTAAATTGGTGAACAATGTTTTTATTTATACCAATTTCTTTCTTGTGGGATAGTTTTATATAAAATCTACATACATATACAGTAGGTTTTTTCTGTAATAATAATTGAATTAATCATTCTAAAATAATTAAAAATTGTTCAATATTCATCCCTGGAAAAGATAAGGTCCATATGTTTCTTCATCAATCAACTTATACAAGTCAATGGGATAATTTACAAAGCCTTATAACGCGTGCGAATATTATAACATTTAAGATCAACATTCCAAAGTAACTTTCAGAAACATTTCTGTAAGCTTCGAAAGCGTCAAAATCACTTCATACTCAATTCAAATAAAGTGTTCTTACTGAAGCCTTTCATGGACCAACCCTTGTTAAATTATATAATTTCCATACCGTGTAAAACCATACAAAATGAGAGAATATAAAATCTGTTGAGATATATAAAACCATTAATGTATCCTAACATAAAAGAAACAGCTTAAACTTTTGGGTTGAATTGGTTCTTTACAAAATCATAAATATATACAAGCACACTTCAGATCAGATCTTCTACTGTACTAGACATAAGCATGAATTTAACCATTTAAATAACATCACCATATGCTATAAGCCAGATATAGTGGAATCACGTGGGATCTCATATAGATATATAACCAAGTATTACACCAACATTATATAACAAACAATTTGAAGAACCTGCAAAATTTGCATCCTCTAGGACAGAACACAAGCTTATAATTACTCTCATTTCATTGGGTAACAACGAAATCAATGACTAAGACGGTATATGTTCATTATTAAGATTTTTTCAAGTCATGGTTTTTTTTACTTTAGATGCTGAGAAATCTAAGGAATTGTAGGATCCAAACTGCATTCCTTTTCTAAGACCTATTAAATGTAGTTAGTTCATGTTTGATTAGGACACCTATTAATTATTATGTAGTTATTCTGTTAGGATTAAAGCTTATATCTGTTAGGAATATTTTAATTGTAATCCTTGTCCTTTTGATGTATTCTTATCACTTGCAATTTCTGTTTTCCATCTTGCATTGTTTATACAAGTACTGTTAATGACCAAAGTAAGGTTTTTCACACTTTCATGTTATCAGAAGCTTTACTACTTAACAGCAACATGATTGATTCCTCCGTTACTGATCCTGTCAACTCTTCCGCTAATTCTGCTGCATTCTCGGTCTATGTAAAGAATTATTTCAACTCAAAATCTTAAAGTGTTGGGTGAGGACCTTTTTAATGGTTTATATTATTCTCTAACGGCCCACCCCATCACTTGTAATTTCTGTTTTAGATAATGCATTATAAATATATATGAGTAATGCTAATGAATAAAACAAGGCTTTTCACACATTCACTGTCCCAAAATTTTCTTTGTGAAGTTAAAATATAAGTAAACCCAAACAATTTTATGTTAACCGAGATTCCTGCTTTATAAATTTTGATAGTAGTCCTTTGTTCCCTACCAACTGGACTCGATTAAATCTTGGTTCTTTAGCAATTCAACGAAAATCCTGCATTAAGAATTGCATGAAGAAAATTTGTTTTTTAATTGCTATGACCAGTAATTTTTTTTATAACTAATGTTTAGTTATGTAGTCTTTTGATTTTCTACATTTGGTCTCTATTGCATGTGATTATTCCCAGCCGTTAGGTGAGGCTATATTAATGGTTTTATACATCTCAACACGTGTTGCATTCACCATCTACTTGTAGAAATTTCACAAATCATGAAGGACAATCAAAAACTTAAATTGTTGGATGGGGCTATATTAATGGTTTTATATATCTCAAGAGATGTCATACAACTTAATCACGTGTTCTTCATCACCAAGGGATAAGGGATGAAGCAACAACTATAAACAAACTTGAGTGTTATATTGCATTCACCCCTTGTAAACAATGAGTACAGACAAAAACAACTATACATAACAGAACTTCCCCTTCTGTCAAACAACTAAGTATGTCTCAAACATCAGAGAAACAATGTTCAATCATCTATTTATGGAGTTAAATGGACATGGAAATGGCTTTTTGAAGATTCCTGAAAGCTTTCTCATACCGTAAAAACCCCATAAACCAAAATTCAGAATCATCCTGAGTAACTATTTCTACGTACTTCTGTTCTGTCCTGTTCACATTCTGTCCTTCATTGACTTCTTTTATCTTCTCTATTGGTATCAAAACCTGCACAATTTCACGCACCTTGATATCAAAACTGTAAAAGAACCATTTCAACCAAAAACCTTAAGGCAGTAGGTGATGGCCTTTTTTAATGATTTATATTACATTCTCTAACATACCCCTCACGCAAGAGCCCTTTGGGCTTGAAGCGTGGAATATGGCACAAGCCCATTATTGGTCTGCCTTGTGTTTTTCTTAATTCCACCTGAAAGTGGGGGCGGTGAGTTTTGAACTCGTGACCTCATGGTACCTGAAGCTCTAATACACACTTCAACCAAAAATCTTAAGGCAGTAGGTGACGGCCTTTTTAACGATTTATATTATATTCTCTAACAAAAACATTGCAATTCGATGATCAATGAAAAAATAATGACAATTTGATGTTAATTAAATTCGGGGTTTAACAAATGAAGATTACCTTATAAGGTACACTGAGCAACTCTCCAGTTGCAGAAGGGAAGGTTATAGGCCTTTCACTGCAAAATGCAACCTTTTTAGTGGAAATAAATAGAACTCCAGCAATAGGACCAGCTGTCGTGTATAAATAGCATTGTGAAGCCTTCAAGAGTTGCTCTCCTTCTTGCATCCCAAAAATATGCTTGAAAATGTTACCTCTCCCACCTTCTTGTATAATCCTTGCGCCCAAACTTAACTTACCCTTCAGAGTCTCGGACAGTTTAGGACCCAATTTTACTGCAACCCCACATACCACATTTTGTGAATGAATCTACCATTCAATAGAATTCATTTCTCTTTTAACATATCTCAGTGCAAATTGGTCTAATGGTAAGGAGTTTCTATAATTTACTCATATTTTCGAACTTCAGCATTTGAAAGGTCATAAGTTCGAATACCGGAAACAAATTCTTTGCAATTATGTAAGGATAAAGTTGTGTATAAGCATTACCTCCACCCCACAATCGCTAATCGAGTTTAACGGGGAGTGGTTTTTTTCATTATTGTATTAAAAAAATTAAAAAAAAAATACTAACCATGTTCATGAATCCTACATGCAAAGTTGCTTCTTTTCGTGCTTGTTGTTTTCTTGTGCTCCATCTTTGCAGATTCTTTATATCTGCTGTTACAAGAGAACCGCATGAGTATGTTATTGGTATTGTTATCTGATGAGAAGAATCTCTCTAGAAATGTACCAAAAGAGTTCTTCAGTGGATGGATTTGCAGGTATCTGATATGCAAATTGGTTGTTCAAAATCTATAAACAAAGATTTAATTGCTATGCTTGCAAACAGCTGTCCAAGGGAAGCTTCGAAGAGATGCCTATTCGAATAGCTTATATCGAATACTGAAAAATTTTATTCCTTATTTCTTTTGTTTTAGAATCATCCATATATAAGAAACAAATCTATGTTCATTTAATATGCATTGCATACCTAAACTAAATCAATTTGGCAGAGGAAGTTAATTATTATAATACCAGTAATGTCTCGTCCTAATCTCTAAAACACGTTGCAGGTCTTTTTGGGCAAATCGAAAGTCTTTGAATAGTAATTTGACTTTCCCGTGTGAAAAGGCTACTTTTTTCCGATTCAATAAAAGTTGGCTTATACTTTGGTTACATTATAATTTTTTTAATAAGATTTTTTTAAGCCAAATATTTTTAATTTTTTTAATTTTAAGCCAAAAAAAAAATTTAAAATTTTTTTACGCCAAATATTAAATTTTCAATTGAAGGAATACGGTAGTTGATGCATTATAAATTTTTTCCTTTATTTCGCAGTTAGTCGCAATTCATCCATGTATTTTAATAAGAGAAGCTTAAAAAAGCCTGAAGGAAAATGCAATGATAATTAAATCTTCGGATATTAAATTATTAATAATATTACAAAGATTTAATTTTTTTTGTGAAAAAATTACTTTATTATTTCTTTTATATTAAATACTGCAGAAATGACAAATATAAAAGATGAATAAAATTACAAGTGCACAATCTACATGATTCTCTTAAAATGGGGTTACATTCATGCAAAGATTCCGCTATAGGAGAAATATTTATAAAATGTGAAAAATATTAACTTCGTTTCTTCTTATTTAATAATCAGTCACAGGTTTACAATTGTGGTCACAACACTGTGAAATTTTGGATGTCTTTTTTTTTTTTTTTTTGAAATGAAATTTTTTGATGTCTTTGTGATCGCTATGCAACTACAATTACAACAGCAATTCACAACCTTAGTTGGTTCAATTGAGTTTTGAGCGATTCTAAGTGGCCTAATCAATCTGTACAGTCATAAGGATCCATGCCTGTTAACCTTTTCTTTTGTTTTTATTTTTTATTTTAAGCAATTATATTTGAGTTGAGATCCACGTCATGATGAGGCTAATTCTTCAACAACAAAAAATTATATTCATATAAACTTAAACTTAAAATCTTATTTAAACGAAATTAAACATATATCACTTGAATCAATTTCTTTTTATTTTTTATTTATAGTTCCATGCCTATAAACCTATCCCAGGAAACAAAGCATAGTTAACTAGGAAATAGGAATGACTTGTCGTGATGCTGAAGTAGATTGCATTCAATCGGGTGTGGACCACTAAGCCATGCCAGTGCTCCAGAAACTAGTTTTATTTCAAAATTGATTCCCATAGTAACCAATCTTTTAGAATTTTAAGTTGATATCAAACTCTTATTTAAAAATTAGCCGGATTAACGTAGCTCAGTGAAATGGCAATTTATAATGTAAATTTTTTTACCCTCACTTGTGATCTATAATTATATTTAATATTAAAATTGATTGGATTATTTTGCATCGCTATATAAATAAAAAACCACTGCACCACTTAGTGCACCCATTGTCTATTATTTTATGTTAAGTTGAATTTTTTTTAATGCATTTAAAAAAAAAATTTAAAAAAGTTCAGTCGTACCATAAATAAGGGATCCCCTATTGTGCTGTAGAGCAATATTGAAATGCTCCTGACAATGTACCTTTTAAAATTTTAAGTTGAAAAAAAAAAACTAGCCGCATTAATTACACTTTGGTATTTATTTATTGAAAATTCCCAAATATAACCAGTCAAATTGTGCATGATTCATACCCAGTTCCCATGTTTGATATTCAATTTTAAAACAAGCAATTTTAATAACTTGACCGGATAGTGTGGACCCAATTGCTTTGAGCTTGGATGTGCAATAAATAATTTTGTGATTATGTGGCTCACGGATCATCCGACTCAACTCACAAAAATAAAAAAAGTTAATAGAAGTAATTTTCTTTTGCTCGTGACCTATACCTTAGTTAGAATAGGCATGATGCATGTGGAAGGTGATAAGGATTAATCTCCTTAGATAGTATACTTTCTTCTCCCTTTTCTTTTTAGGTCTCCTGGTGGAAATTCCTAATTCCGACCCCCTTAGCCCGTAGGGCCTAGTACCAGTTTTTATGACAAGGATCACATGAGCAGACATTATTTAAATTAAAAATAAATAAATATAGTAATCCTGGCCCATTTGTGAGCCCAGCAAGGGTGATCCAAGGCCCATGGCCACTCCAAAAGGGAAACTAACTTTGGAGATTATTCAAAGAGTATGTGGGGTTGGTGATCTTTTTTTTTCTTATTCCATGGTATAAGTGTTTTTCCTTTTTTTTTTTTTTTTTTTGCTTTGAAAGAAAGGGCTTAACAACGTAAACAAACTAAACAAAATGAACATTTCTAATGTTAGTGACATCAGCAAAAAATAAACAGCTAAGTTCAGGAGGAACATAACTAAACTCATTATAGACAGAGGTCTGAGTAAGACATATCAAATGGTTGGCTAACCAATTAGCACATTGATTTCCTTCATAACAATTTATTTCAATTTATGTCATTTATGTCAATTATTTATGTCAATTATGTCATCAGCAAAAAGTGTTTTTTCCTTTTAATTGACTCAATTTATGTCATTTCACTCTCACAACAAAATAGGACCCACATCTTTATTTATTTATTTTTGTCCTCTCTCCTTTATAATTTATCTAACACAGTTTACCCTAGTTTATACTGAATCATATTCATACAGTGGTTGTTCTGTTCGTCTGATCAGTCAAAGATTCATATAGAAAAGATTAAGTCTTGCTTTGCGAACTGTAGCCTTTTCATTCATTCATACAATACAAGATTTTCCTTTTATTTTATTTATGATATGATTTCCTTGATTCAAATATACATTTATTAGTTTATCACTTGATCAAAAAATTTGGCTCACTGAAAGATTATCATCCTCTGGTTCAATCCTTAAAGCAGGTATTAGCTGTATAGGAACAATTTTTTTTTTTTATATTTCCTTTCTAGAAAGCCACATCAATAATTTTAAATACAATGATAGTATATAGTTACAAGTCAACTTTACTTATATATTATACAATAATTATTGGGTTAATCTTTTCTCATTTTACATGAGAAAAGATTTATGTTATGCACATAATTAAAAAGTGACATAATTTTATTCTTTTGA
Organism: Gastrolobium villosum; assembly: GCA_032173675.1. NCBI lineage: Eukaryota > Viridiplantae > Streptophyta > Magnoliopsida > Fabales > Fabaceae > Gastrolobium > Gastrolobium villosum. Next base: position 144,808 of record JAVKPL010002522.1, read on the forward strand.
TATCATTTTTCATTTTTTTGTAAATACACTTATATATTAGTGTGTAGTCAACTTTATTATAAATTAATCCCCATAATTATTATATTTATCTTGAACCTATACTTTTATGCCTTACAACTATCATTTTCGGAAAAAATAATTCAAACAAAACTTATTTCCTTATATATTTTCGGGAAAAAATAGTAAGTGTACGAGTTCGGGTGTAGATATAACAATATTATATATTATATGAACATAGACTTTGTGTTGCTCTTATGTTATTATCTATTATCGTGGGAAGAGGCAACACCTTCAAGGAACAAGCAATACGCATTCTTTATAGAATGGGTGAAAGAAGAGTAATTTGAGGCTACGATGTCTCCTATTATATATCATTATTTGCCATCTTTACAAAGAGGTTTGTTGAATAAATCCAATTAAACTTCTCTCTTTTCAAGCCACAACTTCCTTCATGTCTCTCTGAATGAACTACAAGTTAGGGGAAAAAGGAACATGTAAAATATAGCAACAAACAAACCACACTTTCCTTTTCCGTCTACCCTTTTTTTTTTTCGTTGTTCCCTTTTGTTTTTAATCAGTATGTCACAATAAATTTGCACATTCTTCAAGTTACTTCCTCTGGTATGTTAACAAGATTCACCTTCCTTTTCTTTCTTTGCTGTCAGTATATTGTTCAGTCTTGGTTTCTTGGTTCGGTTAGTTTGCTCTTCTAGTTCTAAAACTCATCATGTGTGGATAATTCAAATAGAATAGAATAATAGAACTCCCAGCTAATAAACTATTTGTAAAAAATCACTTCAACCCAAAACCTTGAGATGTTGAGTGAAGAGCCCTTTGGGCTAGAAGCGTGGATATTACACAGGTCCAATTTTTGGTTTACATTTTCTGCTTTTTTATTTTAATTCCACTTTAAAGTGGGGCGGTGAGAATCGAACTTGTGACCTTATAGTCACTCAAGCTCTGATACCATGTTCAACCCAAAACCTTGAGGTGTTGAGTATCCCAAGGTTCTTTACATGGTATTAGAGCCTCACCGTCCCCACTTTAAAGTGGAATTAAAAACAAAAAGCACAAAAGATAAACCAAAAATTGGGACTGTGCATAATCCACGCTTCAAGCCCAAAGGGCTATTGTGTGAGGAGGCGTGTTGAGATATATAGTCCTACATTGGTTGTATGAGAAACTAATGTGGCCTTTATAAGGCTTTGGGCACTCCCACCCCTTGAGCTAGCTTTTGGGGTAGTGTATCCCAAGATTCTTTACATTGAGTGAAGGACTTTCTAATGATTTATATGATTCTCTAACACTATTGTTATATTAACTATTGTTAAATTCTCTGATATACTATAACATTCAACTAGTGTTGTTGTAGCTTTCATTGATCACAAACTTGTGAACATGCACTAATGTTATCTGTTTATTTGAAAATTTCTTCAGAGCTCAAAATAAAAAGAAAATGGGCAAGGATGGATCCCCGAAACACTATCATCAGCTTGAATTTAGGAGAAATCGACTGACATGGATTTTTGGGGTTAGTGGGCTATGTATTTTGTCTTATATAATGGGTGCATGGAAGAGTAATCCCGCACAAGGTAATCAATCTGATGTCTACTCAAAACTAGACTGTAATAGTGGATCAGGCACAAGCCAATCTTCAATTCTATCATCATCTTCAAATTTAGATTTTGGAAGTCACCATCAAGTTGAGATCAATAATTCTGGAGGGGTGCAAGAGTTTCCACCATGTGAACAAACATATAGTGAATATACTCCATGCCAAGATCCTGTCAGAGGTAGGAAATTTGACCGAAACATGTTGAAATATAGGGAGAGGCATTGTCCCTCAAAGGAAGAACTACTACATTGTCTCATACCTGCTCCACCAAAATATAAGCCACCTTTTAAATGGCCTCAAAGTAGAGATTATGCTTGGTATGACAATATTCCACATAAAGAGCTTAGCATTGAGAAAGCTGTTCAAAACTGGATTCAAGTTGAGGGTGACAGATTCAGATTCCCTGGTGGAGGTACAATGTTTCCACGAGGAGCTGATGCATACATTGATGATATTAATGAGCTTATTCCTCTCACGAGTGGTAATATCAGAACTGCAATTGATACAGGCTGTGGTGTAAGTTAAATCTATACTCTTATCTTGATTTATTTCTATGCCTCTATTTTATTTACTTTTTCAACCTTGTGTACTGTGTAAAAGATAAAAATTGCAACCCCCAAGGGTAGTCAGAAGGGTCTGCTTGACGTGTTGTATCATGTCAAGGGTTCGAATCAGTCTCTCTGCAAAAAGTCTCGGGGGAAAGTCTCATCCTTCCTTCGGTAGCGAAGCTCAATTCCCTTCCCCAAACACTCGTATCCCAAGGGCAAGTGTATTTGAACTGGACCGACCATTTTTTTCAGCCCTTAGTACAGTGTAAAAGATAAGAATTGCAGGATAAAACAATGCATGAAAAATGCTTAGACTAGGAGTTGTATTTATTTGGTGATTTATCCTATACTTTCCCCTATACATCTCAAATTCAAATTAAACGTTTGGGTTATGTGTATGTTGCTAACATTTAATACATTCCTGTGATTCTAATTGTAAAGGTAGCAAGTTGGGGTGCTTACCTTTTGAAAAGGGACATCATAGCAATGTCTTTTGCACCAAGAGATACACATGAAGCTCAGGTCCAGTTTGCATTGGAGAGAGGAGTTCCTGCTATGATTGGCATCATGGCTTCACAGAGGATGCCATACCCAGCGAGGGCATTTGATATGGCTCATTGTTCTCGCTGCCTTATACCTTGGCAGAAATATGGTATTCATACTTGTTATTGTTTGTTGGCCACAAAAGTATTTTGAAATTAAGAACCAATCAATCATATATACAAGTAGTTAATTTAAGTAAATAGAATAGTTAAAGGGTTTTATATTTCTCATTTAACATACACACATTTCCTCTTTCCAACATCTAATTTTTTTAACACATATCTTTTTATTTCTACAACATGAGATTTCAATTCGCATTTAACATGAGAAATATAAAACCCATAATTAAAAGGCATAAACACTCTTTCCAACATTTTAATATCATCATGCTTGTTACAAGTGACAATAATTCTTTTGCATGCACTTTTAATACTCATCACTAAATTATCTCTTAATTTCCAATGCACAGATGGTATGTATTTGATTGAAGTGGATAGAGTCCTAAGGCCAGGTGGCTATTGGATTCTTTCTGGCCCACCAATTCGATGGAAGAAATACTGGAGGGGATGGGATAGGACACAAGAAGATTTGAAGCAAGAGCAAGATTCTATAGAGGAAGTAGCCAAGCGTATATGTTGGAAGAAAGTTATTGAGAAGGACGACCTTGCCATTTGGCAAAAGCCTTTAAATCACATTGAATGTGTACAAAGTAGACAGGTTTATAAAACACCACACATATGCCAATCCGACAATCCTGACATGGCCTGGTAATTAATTCTTTATTAGGTCATTACTACTATAGGTAGGATCACTTTACATATATAATATCCTCTCATGTTGAAAAGTGGTTATGTGATCATGTTATTTGATCAGAACCACTTATTGATGACGAGATAAGAGAGAGAGAAATGTATGATTTTTAAACGAGTGATTTTGATCAAATAATATGATCACATAACCATTTTACCACATGAGAGGATCCAAATCCAATAAAATCTTTGGTTTTTCATGCCTTTTTCTTTGTTTCGTTGCATTGGACAAAGGTATCAAAATATGGAGAAGTGCATAACGCCATTGCCAGAAATCAGCAGCTCAGCAGACAAAGTGGCAGGAGGGGCACTAGAAAAATGGCCTAAGCGTGCATTTGCCATCCCTCCTCGAATTAGTAGTGGTTCAATACCAAACATTGATAGAGAGAAATTTCAAAAGGATAATGAACTATGGAGGGACAGGATGGCACATTACAAGCATATCATTCCTCTTGCCCAAGGACGATATAGAAACATTATTGACATGAATGCTTATCTTGGTGGATTTGCAGCAGCTTTAATAAAATATCCAGTGTGGGTTATGAATGTTGTTCCCTCAAATTCAAACCATGACACTCTAGGTGCAATTTATGAACGAGGTTTTATTGGGACTTACCATGATTGGTGCGAAGCTATGTCAACTTATCCAAGAACATATGATCTCATCCATGCTAGTAATGTATTTGGCATTTATCAGGATAGGTATGTCATAAACATTTGGACATTATCTACCTCTTTAGTTTATACGACTAGAAAAAACTTCTATAGCGACGGAATTGCTATAGAAATTTCATCGCTAATTTCATCCTCGCTACTATTTTACGTTTTTGTGAGAGAATTTGCGACGAAAAGTAGTAGCGAGGATGAAATTAGTAACGGAATTTCCATAAAAATTCCATCCCTATACAGATTTTTTCTCGTATATATCATGTTATTAATTATTGTGTGTTGAAGGTGCAACATTACTCTTATACTACTGGAGATGGACAGAATTTTGAGGCCAGAAGGTACTGTTGTATTCAGAGAAGGAGTAGAGCTTCTCGTGAAGATTAAAACCATTACTGATGCAATGAAATGGAAAAGCAACATAATGGATCATGAAAGTGGACCCTTTAACCCAGAAAAGATTCTTCTTGCCGAGAAAACTTACTGGACTGGCAAAGCTAAAGAGAATCAAAATTAATAGATAGGGTTCTTACTACAACTTTATTCTTCTACTTCCACCTTTTTGTTTTCCCTCAAGAAATTTAATTTTAATTAGATGTTTGCTTTAATTACCTTGCGTTCCTTTCTTGTCATATTCTTCTTATTTTTATTCCCGTATTAAAATGCATTCATTAAAACCTACGAAATTATTATCACGTTATTATTACCTATTTTTGTTTTTCAAAGACAAAAGGGTCTTATCAATGCATTGACAATAAACCAATGTTAATTTTATTACTCATATAAGAAAATATTATTTTATTTTTTTCTCTCACTTGATTGATGCCACATCCCATTTTAATTATTCATAGTAACGGGTTTAAAAATCTTTCATTCACCGATCCCATTTTCTGTTCATATGGGTGAAAAGGTAGGAATTAAGTTAGACGTTCCCAAACATGAGGGGAAAACTTGGCACATATTGTCAAAAAGTTCCATAAATTGATAATAGTTGTAGTAATACTATGATAGGCAGTTTGCATCTGTGATTGCTTAAAGGATGATTTTTATTTTTTAATCCATCATCGCCTATGGGACCAACAAGTCCAATTAAGGACGTGTATAGATTGATACCAATAGTGGAACATCTTGAAGCGATACTCTAACGAGATCCACCTGCAGAGGAAAAAGAATCCAAAATATTATGAAGCTTTTGTTGCCGATTTTACCAAACCTTATAATGAATCAATTACCACCTTTATTCCTAATATTACCATACAGGTACGACTTTTCTTTTATTAATTGAAGGTTATAGTCAAAACTGGATAACCTTGAGAAATTTCTTAGTAGCTGGATTTATGCCCTGTATTGATCCGACCCAGGAGTAGTATGTCCGTCCCCAGGGTAGATGCGGTGCAAACGCACATAAACGGCAAAAGTTATCGTCCATGATCTCATTCCATCTTGCTTTCAGAAGCTATACATAAATATAATGCTAATGCATGCATGTATTACATACACGATATCCTCTTTACCAAGTCAGAACAGACATCCAGTAAACAGAAACCGAATAAGCAAAAAGTCTCCAGATAAGATTTTCATTTTTTATCTTCAGAAAAAAGAAATAAAACACACAAAAACACAAAGCTATTATATAGTCTCCCTTCACTACCGGAGTCTTATCTTCCCCCCAAATTTTCCAGTCTATGTTTTTATGACTTCCTTTTTTCATTTGCTTTCCCAGGATCAGTCAGCAGTCATTGGTTGAGTGATGCAACACCTGAACCGGGCCTTCCGAACTGTTGTCAAGATCTCAGTCTCCGCATTCTCAAGCATTCCTACAATTTCAGCAAATGGTGGCCTGACATCAGGATTGGGATCCCAGCATCTTGTCATGATATCACGGAGAACAGGTAGGCAATCATTCGGTATGATTGGGCGAACATTTTTGTTGACAACTGCAAATGCTGCCTGCACTGCTGTCATGTTCTGAAACGGAAGCATACCAGTGATGAGTTCCCACAGAACAATTCCAAAGCTATATACATCCACTTTTTGTGTGTAAGGCCTATGCTGGATCATCTCCCTGCAGCAGATCAGTAAATAACATATTTAAATATCACATCAAAATAATATTTTAATAAAAATATAAAACAGTTAAAACCAATTATGCATTTCAGCACTTCAGAAAAGTTGGTTCATATTAGCCAAAAATAAACAAAATAAATCATGAACATGATTTTAGTGGAAGCAGAAACACGAAACTCTGATGCAGACATGATTAGATTAATATCTTACACAATTGAGGAATGGAGCTGCCCATATATTTTCTAATAATAGGTTCTAAATTAATTGCATAAATCTCCTTAATACACTTATCGAGTACTAGCTAGTTCTAGACAGCTAACAGCATCTTTCATTCAATAGAAGAAGAATAGTATTAGAATGAAATAAGAAAAACAAGGAATGAATATGGTAACCCTGGCAAAAAAAAAAAAAAAAGCAAGAAAGAATTAAAACTACAGAACATTCCAATTCCTCTGAATGTCTGACAATGAAATATTCATGAATGTTGACCTTTGAACAACATAAGAGAATCGATCAAAATAATGTAATCTCAAAGCAAATCTAAGGGTTAAAGTTTTCCTATAAAAATTCAAGCATTTGCCTCCCAACCCAAAACGACACCATAGAATAGCATATAAAGCAGGTCATTAAAACACTTTACTTCTCACTCCTGCAAGCCCTGTGGGTATAACCAAGATTCACTGGAAAGTTAACAAAGTTAATAGAAAAGAATGTCCCAAAATGAAAAAGATTCCAGTTCCTTCCGCATGATTTCCAGAAAAAGTTTCAATATTATTGCAACTCATCAACGTTCTAGTTTTCTGCTATAAGCACCATGGTTGCTATGACATACCTCACCACATGAAGAAACTAAATAGTGAATCCCAATAAACAAGATAGAGCAGAAAATAATCACCAAAACCATGTGGTCTTAACATTTCTTATCACAATAATAAAATTTCTTTTACCATCCCAATCTTATTTTCCGCTATTTTCATCCTCTCCCTAGTTGTGTTTCTATTGCTTCTCTCTTTTCGTTATAATAGGGCAACCTGGTCCTATAAACTTCCCACTCTGTGTAGGGTCCAGAATGGTCTATAGCAATTACAAAAGACTAACTACATGAATCCAACCTCTAACCTTTGGGTCACATGGCGACAAAATCAACTTTGGTTCAAAATCCTTGTCTATAACTACAGGCATGTTTCCTTTTTTGTTTTGCACAGAATATATGCAATGTCAAAACACCTAAAGAATAACAACAATAAACACAAGCCTTAATTCTAAGTATTTGGAGTCAGCCACAAGAAACCATAATCTTAACCGTTCAGAATCCTCCATATAGATACTATGTTACCATTTCTGTAACAAGACAAAATCATATTGCATAATACAGTTAAAGTAACTAATCAAACAGTATAATGGCACGAATCAAGCTAACACTCTAAGAGCCATGCATTAAATATTACCGGCACATAGTGCATGTAATCAATATCAAACATCTATTAAAACAAAAAGGTCCAAACCAAAAAACAATTACTGGAACATATTTCAAACCAGAAAACAAAAAAGAGGTCAAAAAATTACAACATGGCAAATTACACACCCAATGTAGACAGAACCCAAACATTTCACCTCATCATGCAATAACTGTTACCAATCAAGACAAGGTAGTATCTACAAAAAGATATACATGTGAAAATGCAGACATGTAATCGGATATGCCCATAATCAAAGAAAGGGTTTTCATATTTCATAACACTACTATGATATTGTAGACTGTAAACTCCGAAGCTACAGCTCAAGGCATGATTATGCAGGTTGCTATAGATTAAAACAGGCTGCCAATGCATCAAGCTTCCACCACTATGAGGTCTGGAGAGGGTTAGATGTATACAGCCATATGCCTATAATTGGAGAGAATTTTTCCGTGACTGGATCTCGTGATCACCAGGTCACAAGGCAGCAATCTTAAAGGTCTGTACACAACAATCGCATCACAGATAGATGCACCGAGTAAAATTACGTTAATCAGGTCTGTTAGACAGCAATTAGCAAACCGGAAAAGAATAAAGAGCAAAAAGGATTTATCTTTAACAGCCAACAAATAGATTCCTTTAATTAATATTTTCTCCTTTGACCAAGGAAAGAGAGAGCTAATCAACACGTTATCAAACTTTACTACTTTCTTTCATTTGGCTATAAAGCACTCCTTGAGTAACTATGCATTCAACTAGGAAGATTTTTCAAGAAGCATGTCAATATATTGGTAAGATTAAAAAGATAATGCAATTAAAACAAAAAAAAAAAAAAAATCTAATTTCACAGCTCATATTACAAAATTTATTATCTTTGAGATCGTCTGAAATGATGATAATAATGCAGTAGGAATTTCCCCCCTTATTTATTTGTAACCTCCTCAAAATCTAAAGAACTTCACATTTTCACCCTATCAAATATGCTTAGTTAATGTAGGGTTGAAGCACAAATTGTTTAAAGGGACAATATAGGCCAACAGCCAGATCACCCAAAAATGGGTCACAGAAGAGAAAGCATGATGGTATATTTCTTTAACTCCAATCTATCCTTACCTTGAAGGAAACACACGTGAAGATGAAAGTTATCTTCATCTTACCCCATCCTGTCTACCCTATTTCAAGTTTGACTTGCCATATCTGTTATGACCCGTATTAGGAATAGGGGGCAACTTACAGCTTGGCAAGTATATTACCGCAGGGTGGAATATACCTTAGATAGTGGTTAGTTCTGTTGAGGGCAGTTAGTAGCAGCCCAGGGTACGTGGTAGCAATTAATAAGGCAGTTGTTATGCCATTAGAGAGTTAGGAGGGAAACCCAGATAGTGTATATATAAGGGAGGTTAACCCCTATTGATAGATACTTTTTGATATTTTGTTGTAGAACTGAGGCTTCACCCAGTGTGAAGGAGAATTCTCTTGCAAGAGGATTTACTCTTGTATTCGTTCATTGATCATGCATCAATAATACGATTATTTTCTCTTATTTTCCCTTTCTTTCCTTCTTCCCAAACCCAACACCACAATTCTTACCTTTTGAGAATCTAGAGCCATAACAATATCATTAGTTTTTGTGTGTGTTCCAGATGAAAGTTTAAATGAAGATTAAAGAGTGGTGGGTGACAGAAGTGCACAGAGGGGAGAGAGAGAGAGAGAGAGAGAGAGAGAGAGAGGTGAAACTGAAGATTGAGTGGAAAAAAAGACAGAAAGGAGAACAACAACAACATTAACTACAGAATGAGAAAAAAGGAAAAACAAAAACAAGATATTATTGAATAGTGTTGTGTTGTGTCATGATGTGTGTGTTTTTGTGTTTCTCTCTCTCTCTCTCTCTCTCTCTCTCTCTCGGTTTGTGTGTGTGCAGTGTGCACAAGTCCTTATCGTGATGCAAAGATTTCTAGGGCTGAAGGAAGGGTCTTAGGTTTCTCTCTCCTATTGAGCTAGCTTACTGCTGTACCCCGCTTTCACTTCACAAAAAAACAAATCTTCAACAGAAAAAAGCTCTTTCTTCATTGTTTCAGATATTGGATTGGAGATTTATCCACACACACACACAAAAAAAAGATATTGGATTGGAAATCAATGAATAATCAATATTTTTTATCAATAGGGTTTGAATTTAATAATCTAGAACCCAAAGCCATAACAAAATTTCAGAAACATGAAGCCAGAATGCATATCAAAATTAATATCAAAAGAAAAAAGAACACTAAATAATCTTACGGAGCCATCCAACGGTATGTTCCAGTTTCAGGTGTCATTCCTTCAGTTTGCACCTCAATCCGGGCAACTCCAAAGTCAGCAATTTTGATTGATTTGTCACCAAAAATCAAAAGATTGTCAGATTTCAAGTCCCTGTGGATGAATCCAAGGCCATGAACATATTCCATCCCCCGTGCAACATCCAGAGCTTGTTTGACAGCCAATTTGAGGGGGACTGATCGGTTTTGACGCTTCATTAAAAACTGTCGAACTGAACCGCCTTTGGCATACTCAGTTACAATGCACCATACCATTGGCTTACGGCACGCACCAATGAAACGAACTATGTTGGGATGCTTTAGCGTAGCCAGCATTGTGACCTCCTGCTGAAATTGCTGTTCCATCAACTGAGCCTTTGCTGGATCATTTTCAGGCCTCTCCAAGATCTTGATAGCAACATCTTCACCATTGTAAGTACCCCTATATAGTTTCCCAAAAGCTCCTTGAGCAAAAGCCTCACCCATATTAAGTTTCCTCAAATCAATTGTCCAATCATCAAAATTGCGAAGCCCCTCAGTCGGAGAACTATTGTCCATTAGAGCTTGAGCTAAAGCATCATCACTCAGAGCATGTGTGACTCTTCCCCGACGATTGACACTATGTGCCACAGAGTAGTTATCATTGGCACGCCTCCGCAGCCCTTGGTGGTCCAACATGCGAGTATGGGAATCATTGGACCCAACACTGCTATTATCAATGGACATCGCAACAGACCCTCCACCATTACTTGTTTGCAAGCTCCCAATGCTGTCAATTGACATATTGGTACCCTCCCCAAGCTTATGGTAAAAGCCTTGAGAAAAATCATAGTAGTTATTGTGTTTGTTGAGGTCTATTATTCCAGGGAATTTTGAGCCACCGTCCAACATTTTTCACACAGAAGAGCAAAGCCTCCAAGTCTTGTTATTTCTTCAGCATCAGAAATTGTAAATTAAACCACCTGGGAAAAACCCTAGTACCAAAATAAAACCACAGAAGTTTTTCTCATTGTAATTAATAACAACTTTCAATTACAGCAACAAAGGCAACCCGCCCACCCCCACCTTTTACAATCCCGGGATTTATGACAAAAGAAGAGCCGATCTAGTTAAACATCACCAAATTAAAAACCCTAGTAGTATCCCACGTCATCATTTAATTCAAAACTGGGAATCAAATGCATATGACGCAAGCTGTTGAAAAAAAAAAAGGAAAAACAGTAAAGTAAACATAACGCGCTATAAAAATGACTTGAAATAATAAACCATCAAAGACTAGATTTAGGGGCATATCCTTGTGCAAATCAACGCAGAATAAAACTTCTCTAGAACATAATCACTTTTCAAGAGAACAAGTAACAAAAAAAAAAAAACTAAAATCCCTGCTAAGAGACCATAAGCTCCACTAGCTACAAATTCCTCATATATCACATACAAAAACAAGCGAAATTCAAAGAGAAATTGTTAAAATAACAAAACACCCACAAGATACAAAACGAACTCCAGAATTTAAAAAAATAAAAATAAAAAAATAGATATATATCCAAAACAATCAAAGCCCTCAAATCAGCTTATTAATCAAATCCAGACCGTATATCGACGAACTCCTCACTGATCTTACAGAAAAAGGGTGAGAAACAGTGAAAACCCCAAAAGAACCCTAAAATCCGAAACTCCAGAACCAAAAGATTAGTAAGAGACGGTGCGAGACGTACCTCAACGAAGAGGGCTTGGCTTAAACCTATGCGAGTTCTGGTGATGGATTAGAGTAGTCGAAGAGAGAAAAACGAAATAGAAATGGACAAGATTGAGTTCCCTATCGTACCAAGGAAGCCAGAGAGACCAGAGAAATAGCAGAGAAAAATGAAACTGATGACTTTCTTTTTAGTTTTTTAAGAAAGAAAATATATATATATTTTTTCTTTTATTATGCCTAGTCTTTTTCTTCTTCGACTTCTAACATTCTAAAAAGTCTTCATTGCTTGTTTTTTCTTCACTTCTTTTATATTCTTTTTTTTAATATTTCTCTTCCATATTTTAAGCACTCTTCACGGCATGCTCGAGCTAGTATACACTACGGACAGTTCCAGTTCCACTCTCCTATGCGTTCTTACGTTTTTTTTGACTTTTTCTTTTTTCTTTTTCCAGAACCTACCCTGGGCCATAGCCATCGTCATCGCTAATTTGTACTCTTTCTTTTTACCATGAAAGCTAAATTAAATGCTGAATATAGCCTAGAGGTGAGTACCGTTGGCATTTGGTTTACATTCTGTGGATTCAAACCTCGCCAATTGATTTAAAGATTTTATTAATGAATGATATGTAATTTTTTCTGAAAATTTTCAATGGATTTTCTCTAATTCTAGTAAGATATTGATATCTAATCTTATTTAGATTTTTGAGAAATAGAAAATAAATGCTGAATATATAAAAAAACATATACATTTATTGATAAATTAAATATATTGTAAATGTCTCTGAAAGAAATGTGTTATATGAATGTACTCTCTACCCTGCTTTACTTTACATATTTTTTATTTTAATATATATTTTTTGGGAAAAGTGTTTGATGTGAAAAATCACAACATGATAAAAAGTTATGTAATTTCATAATCATACAAGGTGGAAAATTTGAATTTTAAATTAAATAAAAACTTTTTCTAGTAAAATAAGTAATTATAAAATTATAACTATTTATTTAAATGACATGACTTATATCATTTTAACATCACTAAATCTTTTTTATTTTAATATATATTTTTTCTTATCTCTGCGGTTTTTGTTGGATTTATCAAAAGAAACTCCTTAAAAAAGGGCCTGACCAAAACGGTAGAATTTGAAATTTAAAATGATAAAATATTCATTTGTCAAAAATTATTGGGTGTAAAAAATCTAACCAATGTGAGCAATGTTTCATACTAGATTTTTGTTAGTATAAGCACACAAAAAATATTGTAAGTCTAATAACTCTCTTTATAAAAATCACAGAGATTTAACAATTACTATAATAAAGACGCAATGAATGAAATCAATGTTTTGAGGACATATTTAACTCTGAGTCTGACATAATTTATAGTTTTGTGTTTAAAAGAAGAGGAAAGATACACCACAAAATTTTCTACTAGATAACTTACTCTATCTAATCAAATTAAGAGAGAAATCATTTAAAAGTTTTTAATAAAGACATAATGAATGAAATTAATGTTTTGACATATTTAACTCTAAGTCTGACATAGTTTATAGTTTTGTGTCTAAAAAAATTAGGCTAACTCACGAACTTTGAGCTTCTTCACTAAGAGATTCTTATGATTTATGGAATAAGACATTTATTCAAGTATTTTTTTTCAATCACAATTTGTTGGGTATGGCTCAGATTTCTCAGTTTGGTATGGGCATCTGGTTTATGTATTTTTTTCTTTAATAGTTTGAGATTGAACCCATGAATAATTGTTGTTAAAGATTTTTAAATCCTATTTATATTCTCCTTATAAACTGAATGACATGTAACAAGTGTCAGTAAACATAATATATTACAACAAGCTGGACATAATCTACATTTGATGAACCAAGATTAATCATAGTGTGCACTCTTCTTCATTTTATTTCTTTTCTGTTTTTGATTTGTGTGTTTGTGTGAAACAGTCGATTCCAACACAATTTTGTATCAGCATAGTTTTAATTTGTGTATTTTCTTATTCAATTTCTCTTCATTGGAATTGTTATATTTGGATCAATTATTGAATCGGTTGAAATATTAAATCACTAGTTTAATAATTGAGTCATTGATTCAATCATTTAAACTAAATTTATATAAGAGCAATGTAATAAATATGTTAACAATAATATTATGACTACCACATGACTTTGGCCTAGTAGTATATGTGAGAGATATCCAAAAAAAATCAATCTCATAAATTTCCATACAAGATAGTAATCAAGCTTGTATATATTTCTTAAAAAAAAGTAATTAAGCTTGTATATTTGTGATTCTTGCATGATATGTACGGAATAGTGCAATGGCGAAGCCCGCATAGCAATCCAACTAGGGCAAGAAAAAAATTACATGAAACCTAATTACAATTATTTAGCCACGTCTAAAACATAATTAATTTTTAAAAATCAGCTTACAAATTAGCTACGATGATTTAGCCATGTTTAAAACGTGACTAATTTTCAAAAATTAACTTGGGCCAAGACACCACCCTACCCTAATGTGGCTTTGCCACTGAAATAGTGCATAATGAAACATCAAGGTACTCAAATTTTGTTGTATATCTTCTAATATTTTACAAAATCGTATAACTTTTGTGCGAGTTCATGCCATGTGAATTTATTAAAGATGGATTTTTTATGGTTATCTTCGACAAATTAAGATGGTAATACAAGTTAATATGTTTCATGTCAACTTAAAAAATGTGTTTTGCATTGATATTTCTAAAAGACAGATTGAAAATATTATTTGGTTTTAATTTGTTGACAAGTTTGTAAGTTGACAATTCAATTAGTTAATAAAAAAAAATTAAAGGTCTAATTGTAATGTCGTGATTCACATGGCAACTCAACATATTAAAATGATAATAAATATGTCCCAATCATATGGATTCATGTTTTTATGTCTCTTTTTTTAGCCCCATGCTTCTTGAAAGAGGGATAAGATAATTCGAACTAAAGTGTTTTCATTGGAAGAGTCATGGAGTATGATAACAAACCAACATGATTTAATTATATTTAAGTTACTTCGTGATATAGTTTGTTTAAATTAATATATACTAAAGCTATGAGATTTTTTCCATCTTTCTCACGAGGGCTTTGCCTCACAAGTCAATAAAGGCAACCACACCTCCAACATCTATCTCTCTAAAAGTCATTTACTACCTATAAACTAATTTTTATGATTCCAAAAGTAAAGGAAATCCATTTGGAGGGGTTCAGCAACAACATCACAACAATGTTGATCTTCATATATAGCCACATTGGCCTCAATACTCAATGTTGCCTCTAGCATCTGGCTAGCATCAAGTTAGCTATTAAGTACATACAACTTCTGGTGAACCATTGTGATCCTTAGCATCCGTATCATGTTTGTTTCCTTAACTAGCTTTGTGGGTGCTTACTGGATCCATCAAGCTCTCTTAACACTTTAGCTTTAAATTTCTGCATGGCAGTACCTGTATCTCTCCTATACTGGTTACTATGTTCCCTTTATTAGTCAGTGAACTTTGTTTATCTCTTTGGCATTGTTTGTTGATAAACAAGGATAGATAACCATTTCAAACCAATTTGTATTTTTTTTTCTCCTTCGTTATATATTTTGAAATATAGGTGTAAAGAATCAATTCAACCCAAAAACTTAAGTTGTTGGGTGAGACTACATTAATGGTTTTATATATCTCAACACGCCCCCTCACACGAGAGCACGTTGGGCTTGAAGGGTGGATAATACACAGGCTCACCTACCCATGCAAATAAAGAAATTCCACTTGAAATAAAGTGAGGGGCGACGAAGATCGAACCCGTGACACGAGGCTCTGATACCATGTAAAGAACCAATTCAATCCAAAAGCTTAAGCTGTTGGGTGAGACTACATTAATGATTTTATATATCTCAACTATAGGAGAATTATCCATTTATAATTTTTTTTACAAATTATATTAAGTATTATCGATTATACACTCTTGATTAATGTATGACCGGTCAGACATAATATAGTTTTTAAATAAAAACTTTATAAAAATAATATTCCCCTGAAATATAAGCCATAATCGATCATGTTATTAGTGCTTCTTTTTATTATTGAACCTTGCATTGTGCTATCGGTCGACGTTGTGGAATTGTACTATACCAAGTCACTAACGAGGCTGATGCATCAACGGTTCATTCATTCTTTTAGGAAACAAAACGAGATGTAAATTAATCTTTTTATAGAGAAATTAATTTTTAAAGGCATTTATTCGTAATATGTCGTAGCTCAAACTCACATCACATGACACCATATATCTGATGACTGAATTTGAGATTGTATATATTCAAAACAAACTATAAGTTATGAAATAGAAAGGGGAATGTCAGCCATCTAAACTTGACATTTTAATTTTTTTTTTTTTGATAAAAGTGTTATAAGCTTCAACTTGATATCATGGGAGAGTGGGACTACACGCTTTATTTCATGGGTACTTGAGGATGTCACGCGCACAAACGTTGAGAATGAATTGATCTTGGCTGGAGATCATTTGTGCATAATGGTTTACATGGATTTTGTGCAGAGTCACATGGGCAAGAACACATAATATTATAAAATCATGTGCTACTGCATGTGACAGTTCTGCATTAGTTTATGGATTGGTCAAGGTAGATGGCAGGGGCTGCTTAGTGGTAATATGAAAGCAATGTTGACTCGCGACTATGCAAAGAATGCAATTGACATTTGAAAGCAATGTCACATCACCACGTCAAGAAACATTATGATTGGACATTATTTCGGAGTTTTATTTTAGGGTTTATCATCTATCATTTAACACGACCACAAAAAATTTTCTACACACACGACATTTTGTGGGGCGCGCAGTCAAAAAAAAAACTCCGGCATGCAAAACGAATCTCTTTAACATAACACAATCACTTTTCCTATAACATAACTCTTATAAAACATTTTATTTTATCGTTGGAGGGTATTTATGAATAAATTATGGGGACTATCCAATCTTTACTTTACTTTAATTTTTCTCAATTTAATTTGTTGTTTTATTATACAATGTCTTCATAAATAAAAAGATGTTGTGTTTGATACTCAAATATTTTTAAGGCACGACGTGACATAAAAGTATAAAACAGAGTTATACGGTTTTTTTTTTTTTTTTTTTGGTACATAGAGTTATTCGGTTTGTTTTGCTGAATTATTTGTATAACTTTATTAATAATTAAGAAATAATTTGAAATGATATTATAAAATTTATGATATGTCTACTTTTAGAGTTTAAGTGTTTGAAACGCTTTATATTATTATTTTCGTATTTTGGAAAGTATGAATTTTAAGGATATATTATATTTTTATTTAATTAAAATAACTTTTATAATATTTGACTTTGATTTAATGATATTGAGAAAGTGTTATGGAAGGATATTGTGGATTAGAGAATTATTTATAATTTTTTGGTTGAATATTAATCAAGAAACATTGCCATATTTTTGAATTGATTTATTAAATCGTGTTATGTTTATAATTGATTATGAGATATGTATGTATCATATTTTATGTTCTTGAAATTGATTTTGGGGGAATGTTTTGATAAGAACACTGTATGTTAAGAGCAATAGATGCTAGTGTTGATGCAACATGATTTATTTATAGATTGGAAGGCTGATATATTGCAATTTTGCCTAAATATACCCCCTTAAACCCTGATTTATTTATAAATGTTAGCTTCGAATTGAAAGTTTACTTTTCAATATTTACAATATATATTGTAAAGATTGGAAGTTTACTTTTCAATTTTTACAACATATATTTACAATATATATTGTAAAGATTGGAAGTTTACTTTTCATTAGTTACCAAAATTCTTTAATTAACTTACTCTAATCTAATCACCATTAAATCAAAGAGAGAGAATGTTAAAAAGTTTTTGAAAAAAAGAAAATGTTGATCCAATGGTGATAACATTGGTAATAAGTTGATAATAGAAAATGTTTATTGGCAGTGAAAGCTATTTCTATATATAAAAGATTGGAAGTTTACTTTTCATTAGTTTTCAATATTTTTGAATTGGAAGTTTACTCTAATGCTGGTTAAATGTGTCGAATAATTTCCACGAAACATGTTTTTAAAAGTTTGTATGGTTGCTTACCAAAAAAAAAATGTTTGTATGGTTAACATTTTGGACAGCTTTAAACGTACATGTTTATTGGCAGTGAAAGCTATTTGAAAAAAATAACAGAATTCAAAAAATAAATAAATGATTTGGTATACCTTCTCAGTTATATTTATCAGTGAGGTTGAATTTATAATATGATATTTGCATTGAGAAAACGTAACTAGAGAAAACAGTAATTATAATTACCAAAATAAGACAAAACAGTGTTTATAATTGATTATTTCTATTGTACCAAAATAAAAGTGATTTTACTTTGTTTTGTTAGCATATAAATATCTTTTTAAACACGTTATTAAAATATTATTTCTCATATACAAATCAACTAATTTAAAATTAATTATTTTAGTAGCAATTATATCAAAATCTAAATGAAATGAGGTCTAAATCTTTATGGGATGTGTGGTACAGGAGAAATATTTGGGATTTGAGAAATTGAATTTTTCAAAATTTTAAATTTTTGAATATTATCAAAATAATGAAAATATAAAATTTAAAAAAATTCAATTTCTCAGAAATCCGAAAAAAAACCGTGTACCAAACGGCCCCTTAAAGCTAATCCATTCATAGACATCATGTCTATTGCTAAATGGTTGGGGCAACAGCATTGTGGCCCAACTTGTTATTGATGCTGGGCTAGTTAATGTTGGCCACCCACCGTTTGGTGGGTTAGAAAAGTTGGCATGGCTTAAATTAAGTTAGTATAGATTTTGGATTTAGATTAGCACAGCTAAAATTTAGGCCTCTTTGATTATTGTTTCCAAATGCAGTTTTGTTTTGTTTTCAGCACAAAATATAAAAATACTTGTTTGGTAAGATTTATTTTGTAAAAAAAAATTAAACAATTGTAACTATTTTTTTGTTTTGTTTTAAGAATTAAATTTAGAGAAATGTTCTGATTTGTTTTATTTTGTTTTTTAACTTCTAATATTCAAAACAAAATAATAATAATGAAAACATGTGATAACTAATGTTATGCAAACCCATTAAGTATAATCCATGTTAATAGCAATATATAAGAACAAGTTTAATGTTTCTCTACGATAAAATTATCTCTGAAAACCAATGTTATTTTAGGTTTAGAGAAAAAAATTATAAAGAGAAAAATATTTGTCATTTTAAAAGATATAATTTTGTACCATTTTAAATGAAATGATATTATTTTAATGCATATCTGGTATTTTTTATATTTTATGTTCTTCACTTTCTCTCTTCCTAGTATTATAGAAAAGAGAGAATATAAAAGTCACTAATTATGCACCAAAACAATGTTATTTTTATTTAAAATGACACAAAATTATATAATTTAAAAAAATAAATATTTAGTTTACCAAAAAAAAAAAAAATAATATTTTTTCAAAATTAAAATTATAAAAATATTGTTTTCAACCTTAAAATAATATCATTTTGGGCTTATTGAAGATAAAAAAAAATTAGTGAAAAAAGTTTAAACAATATAAAATCTGACATGCATAACTAAAGTTCTAGTATTTGCTAATTAATAGCACAAGAAATTTGAATCTTGTTATCCCATCTAACGCTACTAAGAAACATTCTGAAGTTCTAAACATTTTCCTTTTTGAGTTGGAATCAGAAGCTGTACGAGTAATAATTTTCATATTTATTTATCAAGAATTAGTTTTCTTTTTCTTTTTCGTTTTATTCTATACATACTAAAATAAAAGAACAACTGTATAAAAAAAAAGCAACTAATTACAAAGGTTAAAACCGCAACAATCTTATTTAAAATTAACATGTTAAGATCATCTGAGAAAATTTCTGTAACAAGTAATTGCGATTTTTTTTTCTTTCTAATTAGGCTTAATTTGCCAAATAGTTCGTCCATAATTGCTTTGCCGAATAAGATATATGTACTTTTTAAATATTTTTATTTTATTTTTTTTGGGTAATCTAATATTTTTATTTTTTTATTAACTATAAAAAAGGTGTAACCTTAATTTTTTTTTAAGATTGATTAACGTAAATTGCTGATTATCAATAGCTCCTACTTAATAATTTATATTTTTTTATGATTTGTAATTCAATAATATATTAAATTTAAAGCTATACACGATAAATAATTAATATTTTTTTTTTTTATATTGTTGAAGAAAATTTTTCCTCTCATGCACAAATATTTCCTTTCAGAATCCAATTGTTAATGTGGAAGTTTGTTCATAAAAGATTATTAACAATGAGAAGACTAGCTAATATGAATATGGGCAACCCATTATGTGTGCTATGTAGTGTAATAAGGAGGAAGATAATTTGAACCATGTGTTTAGAGACTGCTGTAGTATTCGGGTTGTTTGGCAGGGAAATATTTAATATGTTCCAGGATTACTGAATCTCTTGGTGCTCCCTCTCACCACATTAATTTTCTCTTTTCTTTTTTATCCCTATTATTTTCTCATTTTTCCATTTTACCCTTCTATTTACACTAAGGAACCACCTAAAAATGGTGGCCCGGTTCACTTTAAATAACCTCCTTTGGCAGACATTAGAGGCCAATAAATATTGCCCATCTTTCTTCTTAATGTCAGAGGATGATTGGATCTTATCTAATCTTCAGGTAAATAGTGTGGATGGTAGGGGTGTGCTTTGGCATACTACATTTGCTGTCACTGTTTGGCTTGCTTTTGAATTAATGCACATAAGTATAAGCTCTGATAATGCTTATGACTATAATTTGGTTTCAAGCCAATCCCAAGAAATTTGGGTTGCAGCTACAAGTCTTAAATATGGCGATGGTGTTGGGGTTCAAATGATACTATGGTTACTTGGAAATTTCCGGATGAGGAGTGTGTTAAAGTGAATACTGATGTTGTTTGTGGAGGTGTGATTAGAGATTGTGCGGGAAAATGGTTTAATGGTTTTTGCTATAGAGTTAGCCATTGCAGTGCCACAGAAGCAGAATTATGAGATATATTGAAGGGTATCCAAATGGTTTGGGAGGGTGGTTGAAGAAGAATAATTATTGAAAGTGACTCTAAAACAGCAGTCACCTGCCTCAACTCAAGGGTTGGGCCAGCCTGTGAGTCTCATCTTGTTGCTAGCATACAAGCATGGTTGGATAAAAACTCGATAGTTAAGATACATCATACGTATAAAGAAGGGAATTGTTGCACAGATTCGCTCTCAAACCTTCTTTGGCCAATCCGAATCAAGCAAATTTTTGTTCTTTTGGGGCCCTCTCCCTGGTATTAGTCTTTTGTATTTAGTTGATTTAAGTGATTTCAGCAGAACTCATTGTATTTCTTCTTTTTATCCCGTGTCAGAGTTTTAACCCCAGGATTCCAAAAAAAAAAAAAATGTACAAAAACAATGAGTGTCATTTTTTTTTGGTGAAAACAATGAGACTCATTTTGTCATAGAAAGAAGTCGTCTCTTTTTTAGATAACATTAATAAATCTCATAATAAAATCGTAAAATGAAAGGAATATGTTATTTTATCTATTTTTTTTTTTTTTGCCTAACATTGTTTACCGCTCTTTAATACCACTATATTAGAATCCCAACTACATTTTTTATTTTTTCCTATTGAGATTCTGATATAATAATATGGAAGAATGATACATAAAGGTAGGGAGAAAAAATACTATCCCAAAATTGAATATACATATCCTTTCATCAAAACAGGACATTTCGGTAGATAAATTTTCACTCTAGCTAAAAACAAAAAAGAAAAAGAAAAAGAAATGCACAAAGAATAGATTTTTTTTTTTTTTTTTAAAAAAGGGAAATAAAACGATGGCGGAAGTCGTCCATTTTCACGGTTGGCTTCCTCCTCGGTGACGAAGTAGCAGATACAGAGAACAGAGCGAAAAAGGGATTGATTGTTCGATCACAACACAAACAAGGAATGGCGGTAATTCCTCATAACATGCTTACTTCTTCAATTTACATTTCCTTCGAAATTCGAACTCTTCAACTTTGGATTTTGTTCAGGACTCGTCGGGAACGACGCTGATGGATCTGATAACGGCGGACCCAACCCCGGCGCCGACATCTTCTTCGGCATCGAGTACGGCCGCATCACCGGCGGCAACGCCATCAGCATCTCTGCCGTCGGCGTTGGGTAAGCCCGTTGGAGAGAAGAAATCGAAGAGAGCTGCATTGATGCAGATCCAGAACGATACCATTTCTGCTGCCAAAGCTGCTTTAAATCCAGTTAGGGCTAATATCATGCCGCAAAAGCAAAAGAGAAAGGTACCGTGATTTCATCTCTGCTTTGAATTTGCGTTGTTTGATAGTTAATTTGTTGTGCATCGTGGATCAGTTAGTTTAGAGTTCAACAATTTAGCTTTTTCACATGTACTTGAAAGCTCTGTGTTGTTATCTACTGGAGTTTAGTTGATACGATACAAGACTCGTCTTATGCAGAAGATAATATTGATAATTCATGTTTGATCTTCGTACACGTTTTCTTTTGCAGCCAGTTTCATATTCACAACTCGCTAGAAGTATTCATGAATTAGCTGCCACTTCTGATCAGGTAAGTGTCGCTACTTTCTCTGCAAGATCATGCTTTTGTGTTTGGACTGGTAAGTGGAAACACTCATGTTTTGTTTTTTATGGTAACTCGGTTTCAGAAAAGTTCTCAGCGGCAATTAGTGCATCATGTATTTCCAAAACTTGCCGTGTATAATTCGGTCGACCCTTCATTGGCTCCCTCTCTTCTCATGGTATGCTCCAATTCCCTTGAACTTGAATACTTTCTTATAAATGTGATTTGTTGTTTCTAGCCTTCTTTGTTTATTTATTTATTTTTTGGGTTGTACTCCTTACGTAGCTTGTTTAATTCTTTTTACATGTCAGATTAAAACTTCTTTAGCTCATAGGTGCTTCTTTGTATGTCTAAGGTCTACTGGGCATTTTTTTTAAATGATGGGCCTGCTGCTGAATTGCATGTACTATGAAACGTACAACATTATGTCATAATGAACTTTCCTTATGGAATTTGTTTACCTTTGCTTAGTATGTTGGGAAAATCATTTATCTTTATGTTTGTTCTGTAGCTTAATCAGCAGTGTGAAGATAAAAATGTCCTGCGATATGTCTATTACTACCTCGCCAGAATTTTGTCTGACACTGGTCCCCAAGGTTTGAGCACAGGTGGTGGGATACCCACCCCTAATTGGGATGCTCTGGCTGACATGGATGCAGTTGGAGGTGTTACTCGAGCTGATGTTGTTCCACGAATAGTAGAACAGCTTACTGCAGAAGCCACGAATGCTGATGTTGAATGTAAGTAGTTAATAACTTTTGTTTTGATGGTTTTAAACCTGTTATGGCACAAGGTTGCATGCTTGCATGTGTATTTGTGGAGGAGCTCATATGTTATACCTTGATTTGAGAAATAACTATTCTTGCTCTTGGGCTGTTAATTACTATTAAGGATAATGATTAGGGATAGGGATAAGATAGTAGTTGAATTATGTAAACAACTTTTGTCTCTATCTTTTTACCTGTTAGTTGCTTAGTTGTTTATCAACTTGTACTTATGCATCTATATATTGATGCCTCTCCAATAATGAAAATAACTTTGTTTCTATAGAATTTTCAATATGGTATCAGAGCGGTTTAATCCTCTGTAACCTTTTTATTCAGATTGGAGGGAGGAAAGTTTGGAGAAATATAATATTTTGTTTAGAAGGGAAGGTTTATTGAATAGGAATTTTTGAATTGCTTGAGGAAATCCTTAGCAGCACATTATATTTGTGAATGATTCGCAATCTCTAATAACGGGAAACTAGGAATTTACAGTCTCTAGGAATTTTAATGACACACAATTCAAATGCTAGGTATATACAGTATAGGAAGTATTTCTCTAAATAGAAGATACTTTTCAACACTCCCCCGCAAGTTGGAACATACAAATCATATGCACGAAGCTTGTCAAAGATGAAATGTGTTCAAGATCCCCACAATGACTCTGAGAGAATATCAACAAGCTACACTCTAGAATTTACTAATTCTATAATGATTTATTTCAAGAACCAACCCAACCCAAAAGCTTAAGCTGTAACGTGAAGACCATATTAATAATTTTATATTATATTTTTCTAATGTATCCTTTCATACGAGAGCTCATTAGGCTTGTAGGTTAGACAATGCACAAACCTATCTACTTATGCTAAAAAACTCCGTAATATTTAATTATTTATTAATAGAGTAAGGAGGTGAGGATTGAACTCGTGACCACTTGGTCTCAAAGGCCTTGATACCATATCAAGCAACCAGCCCAACTTAAAAGCTTAAACTGTTAGGTGAAGGCCATATTAATGGTTTTATATTATATTTCTCTAACAATGAGAATCAATCTGTATATGCTTGGGAGACTGAATTTGATACAATGTGTGAAGCAGCTTGATTATCACAATATGGTTGCATATGATCAACATTGCCAAACTTCAACTCATGAAGTAATTGTTTAACCCATTTAAGTTCATAAGTGACAATTGCCATGGCACTATACTTGGCTTTTACATTGGACCTCACAACCATATTTTGCTTCTTGCTTTTTTAGGATACAATGTTACCGCTAATAAAGACACATTATCTTGAAGTAGATCTCTTATCAATAGATGAACCAGCCTAATCAGCATCAATGTACCGTGTTCCTCAAAACTTGACCATAATCCTCTTCTTTATACAACAATACTTGAACTACAGCATTTTTAATATATTGTAGGATTCATATGGCTACATTCCAATGATCAACATATGCAGATTGCATGAATTGACTCACTACATTGACTACGAAGGAAATATCTGGTCTAGTTAGCATAAGGTAGTTTAGTTTTCCAACTAATCTCCTATACATGCCAGGATCTGAAAAAGATTCCTTTTGATCTTGCAATGCCACTCTTTTTCAATATATCCAAAGCAAATTTTCTTTGTCAAATTGCAATACCATTCTTTAACCAAGTTATCTCAAGACCTAACCAAGTTACCTCAAGACCTCCTTTGGTTGACATCGATAGGTGATAAGGGGTTGCTTAGGTGGTTTTAGAGTTGCTTCTTTTTGGGCTTGATGTCTGTTCAGAAAAACCCGACAATGTCTATATCCTTCTTCCAACCGCCATTTAGGTCGGTACCCAGATCACTATAAACCTCTAGATCCACCCAAAAACCTCCGTCCGACCATCATTGCCACCGTCTACCCTCAATCAATGACACATTTTATTTATGGATGATTTATAATCTCTAATAATAGAAAACTATGAATTCACAATCTCTAATACTAGGTAGCTAAGAAGATAAGGAAACTAGGAAATGAATGAAAATTTGCCTTGGATATACATTCTCTGAATAAGAGATATAGGAAGTATCAATAGAAGATGCTTTCCGACAGGATGAATGACTAGTTCCTCTCGAAATTTATTAGAAGTTATCTTGAGCAGGATGTTTCGTGTATGCCTCTGATTTTCGAAGCTCCTTGGTGCAAGTGCAATCATTATTTCTGATTTTCAACCTGAATGTATATGTCCTTTTTGTGATATTGTCTTTGAAAATACAGTAATAAATTACAATGTTACATCACATGACTTCCAGAGCTAATATGATTATATAATTTCTAAACTAAATTATCAGAATTATGCTGATGGAATGATTTTCTTTTTTTCGTAAATATGAGTTGGGCCTGTTAGAAAATTAAATTGGGCATTGTGTTAAACATTGCATTAGTTATAGTTGTTGAAGTATGTCTTCATTTTTCATTTTGTGATAATGTCTTCATTATTCAATTTGTGTTCTGAAGTTCATGCTCGAAGACTGCAAGCCTTGAAGGCACTTACATATGCTCCCTCATCCAACACTGAAGTTTTGTCCAGATTGTATGAAATTGTATTTGGCATACTAGAGAAGGTTTGTGCTTTCCTATTATCTTCATTATGTATACTAGATATTGACTATTGCACATTTATTTTCAATTTATCCTGTAGCCATCTCTACATGGAATAAGTTCTTTGGAACTGTTGGTGTATTTCATAAATCTTAGGTATGCCCTCAGAGTTTGGAGATTTTCTTTTAATTAAGATCTGGGTCTTTGGTCAGGAAAAGAGGGCAGCATTCTGTGGCTTTGACTGTAGTGAAATGCATATATCTTTAAGGGAAAATCTTTGTCCCCGTACTTGATATGGGAAAAACAATTTCATAGCCTCTTCATGGCATTTAGTGCATGGCTTCTTGCAAAGAGTTCTATAGGCTGATATACAAAGGCATTTGAGAGCTTCATTATTTTTTATTTCATTTTGTATCTCCTGCCTTTTCAATGTAGTTTTTCTGTTGGAGGATATCTTTTTATCCCTTTTCTCACTTTGTTTCTAAACGAAGTTCTTTATTTATCAAAAAGAGTTGTGAAATTATGTTACTTGAGCTTTCTTCACTTTTTCTGCTATTGACAATTTTCAGGTTGGTGATCCACAAAAGCGGAAGAAAGGCATATTTGGGACTAAAGGTGGTGATAAAGAAGTAAGATCATTGCTTTGAACTATTCTTTCTTTTATGCTGATATATGTGTATATATTTTAGTGTTTAACTTGAAAGGGATTTTTTTAATCTCTTATGGAACTGTAGCCGCTTGCTGTCGAAGCTGCAAAATTCTAGGCTCTTAAAGATAGTTTAGAGAGAGCAAGCTGTACTGATTTGACATCTCTCTCTTTCTTCCTGATAAGATATTCTTTATTAGGGAGAAAACAGCAGATCTTGACATCATATAGATGTTTCCCAACCATCTAAAATTCGTAAATGAAAATAATCTGGCTAAAAGGAGAAAGTACATTGGTCCCAAAATTCTCAACAGCTACTGAAAATGCTGCATCTGAATCACCATCGTAAAGGGGTTAATTTACATTTTGGAGTTGATGTACTTCTAATTTATCATGGCATAATTTGTATATAGGTTTATTATAATTTGCCAACATTTTATGCTGAATTTTAAATTGTCAAATATGAATAATATATGTTAATTGATTCAGTAGTGCTATTTGTGTTTCTTTATATGCTTGATCATATAGTACATCATCCGAAGCAATCTACAATACGCTGTCTTGAGTGCTCTGAGAAGACTTCCTCTGGATCCCGGAAATCCGGCATTTCTGCATTATGCTGTACATGGGTAAGTTACTCTTATAACTAACGTTTACTAATTATTGCATGGATCTTTTCGTGGCAACAGCAGAGGAGTTTTCTTCTGCATATCACACACATGATGTACTAGGCACAGCTCATTTGCGTAATCTGTTACAGAATTGTGCTTTCTTCACTGGTTTGTGGTGAATTTGACTTGAGCACAATGGGTGACTCAGAAATTATTTCTGGTACATATTCTTAGAGAGAGGCTTGTTTTTCTAGCTTCTATTCATGTTTCAACTATGAGAACGAGTCTGAAGCAGTGGTAAAACTACTCTTTTGTGACCAAAAGGTCATTGGTTCAAATATAGAAAAGTCTCTTTATAAAGTTGTAATTCAAAGATTTCCTCTCCGTACCCTCGCAAGTCGGGTTTCATGGGGAGTCTATTTTTCAATTTTATTATGCGTGTTTCAGCTCATGGCTTATGCCTAGGGAATCCAATAACAACAACCAAACCTTATCCCTTTAGGTGGGTTTGGTGACATGGATCAATCAACACTTTTGGACTCTATCAAAACATCATTTTGAGTAAAAATGATCTAAAAATATTGCCTTATGGAAACTTTGGAACCTCATTCTCTTTGGCATAGGTAATGAGGAGTTAAGTAAGGCCTTCATCAGAATGGGTGTGATGTCAAGCTTCGGGTCAATGTTACTCATGGAAGTCCTCAGAAATTCATTTTGTAATTATAACTGTCCTTTGCCCAGTCTGCATGTGGAAATGGCTTCTGGTTTGATTTTTCGGAGGATATGTGGATGAGGAAAGCCTCTTTCTTTGATCTTTTTCCTTGCCTTTTACACATTTCTATCTTGCACGATTCTACAAGCTGGATCCTCCCCCCTCCGCCACCCACTGAATAGATCCCTTAGAATTTTCTGTTTCTTTTGGAATATTAATGACTAATGATTGAGTTTGTGTTTGATATTTTTTGCCTTGCTAGTATTCTGGATGCACGTGCTTGGACTTTAGGTTCTTTTGCCCATAGTTCCTTTGTTTTTAGATTTTTTTTTTTATTTCCTAGTTTCAGCGGGGCATTCTCTTTCTTTTAAGGAAGTATTCTTTTATCAAAAAAATATAAACCACTGTGTGGTTTTTTAAATTTAATGTTATCGTCTGATGGGTCTAAAAGTGATGGGGTCAATTAGTTAATTTGTTAGGAAACTTTCTAGAATATTCTTAGGAGGGAATAAAAGGAGAGTGAGTATGTGTACTGAGGTAGGCATAAATTCAGTATTGTTTTAGTGGGGAATTTGGGGATCTCTTGAAGCCTAGGGTTGTTGGCTTTGAGGGTGAGTTGAGGTTTTTGGTTTATTTTTCTGGTATTAGTGTAAAGAGGCTATGCCTCCATTATTTCAGTAAATTCAGTGTTATTTTTCTGGGTTCCATCTTCGTCCTTCTTAGATTTTTATTTAAATGTGTTTGAATTGTGAGGTATTGGTGTGATAGGCGGTATTTTTAATTTCTTATTTGGGTGGTTTTGCTTTTACTAGGCTTTGCAATTGGCATTGTATCATTATGTTTCAATCCCAAGTCTTTATATTTTGGATGATCTAATACTTTTTTGGGAGTTTTCAGTTATTAATAAATATTAATATTAATAATTGGTAAATCTTGTGTTTGCTGTTACTTTTATGCGCCCTTGAATAGTGTAATTGTCCACTTATCAGCAATCTGGATGGCAGGATTTGGACCACGGATGATTCTGGTTTTCCTGTCTTTTTTAAGAATCTTAATTATTCCCACGTAGTTGACATTTTCCAAAGGAATTTATATTTTTGATTTGCAGAGTGATTGCGTGCTTCTTTTCTTATTGGGCTATCTCATCTGTAATTTCCCTTTTTTCTGTCTAATAATATTGATTTTTTTAACGAAAATAGTTTTTGACTTGAGGCTTTGTTGTCTGTGTGTCTGATCTGTTTTATGAAATCAGAAACTGATGATAATTTGTTTTTGCATTGTTTGGTGCTCAGTAGTTAAAACATGTACCGGGGATAAAAAGACATGAATTCAAGTACATTCCATTGGTTGTTTCAAATTTTTTGGAAGAACAGAAATAGAGTTCTATGGACATGTGCTTTACTTGCAATAGTTTGGTGTCTTCTGATTGAGAGGAAAACTGGATTCTGGAAATTTCAAGAACCAGAGCTTAGAGGGACATGATAGTTCATGGACTCTCTTTGTTTGAGCAACTTTTTGCCGCTTGCTTTTCATCTATTTTGGAGCTAGCATTAACTGTGCATAGTTTAGTAGCTTTTGCATTCTTCCCTTCCTTGTTTTTGGATTATAGTTCTCAGAATTAAAGGGTTGACTTCAGGATTTCATATGCTGATCCGGTTGCTGTGAGACACGCGTTGGAAATTGTGTCCGAGTTAGCTACTAGGGACCCTTATGCTGTTGCAATGGCCTTAGGTAACAGTGCAAATCTTCATAATAATTTTCTATTTAAATGGCATTCCATTGCATATTTTTTCGCACTGTAATGTTAAAAAATTTCTCCATCCTTAAATCTAATGCTCCCTTGATATTCTTCTGCAGGAAAGCATGTGCAGCCTGGAGGTATGCTTATTGGATCTTCATCATCTCTTGCTTTCTTCATTTATTTTTGATTGTTTGATTATGACATTGAACGTAATGTTCAGTAAAAACTAGTACTTAAGGACTAAGAATCAGTTTTCTGTCAGTAAAATATGTCAAAGCACCTATTTTACTTTACATTTGTCTCGTAGTTTTTAAGTTCTATGTGTACATGGAGAGGAACTCCTCACTACTTCCGGTACTCAATAAACTATAAAATCAAAATATATGTGGAAAATGTTTGCATACTTAATTCCTGAGTTTTTCAGCTTCAGCTATAACTTTTTCCTTCTGTAGTAAGAAATGACGCTTTGTGGATTTTCATGACTAACTTTATGTTTTTCCACTACAACTAGATTGTTTGCTCATGTTTTATGGGTCTATGTTGCAGGAGCTTTACAAGATGTTCTCCATTTGCATGATGTTCTTGCTAGAATTTCTCTAGCAAGGTTATGCTGTACAATATCAAGAGCTAGAGCTTTAGATGGTTTGTGTATTAAAAGATTTGTGTGGTTTAATGGAAAGTGGTCTTTGGGGAGTTTGCAATGATTAAATTTTTGTTTACTTGCATTTACAGAGAGATCGGATATTAGATCTCAGTTCAATTCAGTGCTCTATCAACTTCTGTTGGATCCCAGTGAAAGAGTCTGTTTTGAGGCAATATTGTGTGTACTTGGAAAATATGATAACACTGAGAGGTGTGATTTCTGCCATATAACTCTATAACCTCCTCGGTCACCATATTTTTATCTTTGATTGGCTGGGTTATAAATTCTGTGCAAGTATTGACATTAGGTGGGATGTAATCTTATTATGTTTACTCTTTATAGGACCGAGGAGCGTGCTACTGGTTGGTATCGTTTGAC
Source organism: Gastrolobium villosum (assembly GCA_032173675.1). Taxonomy (NCBI): domain Eukaryota; kingdom Viridiplantae; phylum Streptophyta; class Magnoliopsida; order Fabales; family Fabaceae; genus Gastrolobium; species Gastrolobium villosum. The sequence continues at coordinate 175,256 of JAVKPL010002522.1, forward strand.
CAGAGAGGTACTCAAGTTACCAGATGCATCATCAAAGGAAGGTTCTAAAGATAAATCTCAGAAGACAAAACGTCCTCAGCCTCTTATAAAACTTGTAATGAGAAGGTTCAGAAACTCATTTGTGGATTTCTGCCTGCATGTCTATTTTGTCTTGTTGGATTCTCAAGTTGTCAAACGTGGGTGAAAGAAATTGTCTAATCTTTATGCACATTGTCTACTATTTACTGCTTTACAGGTTAGAAAGTTCTTTCCGTAGCTTTTCTAGACCTGTGCTTCATGCAGCAGCTAGAGTTGTGCAGGAAATGGGAAAAAGTCGGGCTGCTGCCTTTGCTTTGGGTATACAGGATTTAGATGAAGGAGCACATGTCAATACATTTGCTGAGGCTACAGATTTTAATGAATCAGATGAAAGTACACATCCTGAAAGTATGTTTATTCTTTTTGTTTAATGGTAAACAAGGTTTTTGGCCATTTTTATTATTATAGATAATTAGATATTGATTTAGGTAGTTACAAAGGTTTTTGAATATTAAATATAACAACATCTAGGAATCCCGTGGCTTTCACCTAACTGTTTAAGTTTTTAGGAGAGTTGTCCTTCACAATCATAATAATTCTCCTAGATTCTTATATGCTATTAGCCAATTATCTTCATGCTCTTTCCTTTTGGTTTCTTATGTTGTTCCTTTGGTTGAGTTATTCTTTTTTGGATTGTATTTTGAGGTTTTTGCTGTTGTTATGTTTGTTGGGTTCTGATTACTTTTTTGAATAGTGTAAAAAATCAATTTAACCCAAAAACTTAAGCTGTTGGGTGAGGCTATATTGATGGTTTTATATATCTCTAACATGTCCCCTCACACGAGAGTCCACTAAGTTTGTATTGAAAAGGTTTTCAGTATATTGATATTGAATAAATTACATGAGGAATGAGGAGTATTTATACAAGAAAAAATAGCTAAGCATGACTTAGCTATGACTCACCAAACCTAATCACAATCATAAGAATGACTCAGCTATGACTCACCAAACCTAATCACAATTAATTCTAATTAATTACAATCAATCTTAATTAATAGGAAATAAAAACAGAAAAATATTTGAATTTGAATTCTGATTTTCTACACTCCCCCTCAAGTTGGGAGGTAAATGTTGATCATTCCCAACTTGCCAATCAAGTCTTCAAAGGCTGGCCGGTGTAGGCCCTTAGTGAGGATATCTGCAATCTGCTCTTTGGTAGAAATATACACCATACGTACACTTCCATCATCTATTTTTTCTTTGATAAAGTGGCGATCAACCTCCACATGTTTTGTTCTGTCATGGTGAACTGGATTTTGAGCAATACTGACAGCAGCCTTATTATCACAATACACTCTGACAGGTAGGGAAAAAGAGATCTTCAATTCCTCAAGGAGTCTTCTTAACCAAATTCCTTCACAAATACCATGGGCTAGAGCCCGAAATTCTGCTTCTGCACTGCTCCGGGCAACAACTGTTTGTTTCTTACTTCTCCAGGTCACAAGATTTCTCCAGATATAGGTGCAATATCCTGAAGTGGATCTTCGGTCCAATGCAGAGCCAGCCCAATCTGCATCTGTATATATTTCAATCATTCTCTTGTGTCCCCTTTTAAAGAACAATCCTCGACCAGGGGCGTTTTTGAGGTACTTCAGAATTCTATAAACTGCACTAAGGTGTTTTTCCTAATGCATGAATTGACTAACCATGCTAACTGCAAATGCAATATCAGGCCGAGTGTGAGATAAGTAGATCAACTTCCCCACCAATCTCTGATACTGCTCTTTGTCAACTTCTTTCCCATCTTCGATTCCCAATTTAATATTGGGTTCAACTGGAGTCTCTGCTGGCTTGCACCCAAGCATTCCTGTCTCTTGTAACAGGTCTAGAATATATTTCTTCTGAGTTAAATAAATTCCTGCCTTACTTCGAGCAACTTCCATGCCTAGGAAATATTTGAGAGATCCAAGATCCTTCTGTTCAAACTGATTAGCTAAACATTTCTTCAAAGAGCTTATCTCCTTACAATCATTACCTGTGACAATTATGTCATCAACATAAACAATGAGAATATCAATTTTACCACCATTAGAGTGTTTTAAAAATAAAGTGTGAGCTTGGAGGAATCCTCTTCCCTTAACAGCTTGAGTAAAATTCTCAAACCACTCTCTAGGAGATTGTTTAAGACCATAGAGAGACTTCTTCAACTTACATACTGAATCGTCTCCTTTTTCAAAACCAGGTGGTGGATCCATATGAACTTCTTCATGTAGATCACCATTCAAGAAAGCATTATTTACATCTAATTGTTGCAAGGCCAACCAAGATTTGCAGCAAGTGATAAAAGAACTCGGATAGTGTTAAGCTTGGCAACAGGGGCAAATTTCTCTTGATAGTCTATCCCATAAGTTTGAGTGAATCCCTTAGCAAACAGTCTGGCCTTATACTTGTTGATGCTGTTATCTGCATTAAACTTTATTGTGAATACCCACTTGCAACCTACTCTTTTCTTTCCTCTGAGTAATGCTACAGACTCCCAAGTTCCATTTTTGTTAAGCGCATCCATTTCTTCAAAGACTGCATTCCTCCATTTTGGATCATCAAGTGCTTCTTGGATACTTTTTGGTATTTTTGTACTGTCTAACATAGTGTTGAAAGCACGAAAACCTGGGGACAACTTTTCATATGTGATATGATGAGAAATAGGATGAGCAGTACAAGATCTAGTACCTTTTCGGAGAGCAATAGGCACATCTAGGTTGGTTGTATCAGTTTTGCTAGAACTAAGACTCGAGTCAGAATCCTGGCAGTCTAGAGGCTCCTGAGGTGATTCTCGCCTGCTGTAAAACTTTCCCCATTTCCTGGGAGGATCTCCATTATCTGACACATCAACTCCCCCTGTCTTTTGCATAATGACTCTCCCTGTCTCCAACGGCAAAGGCAAAACAACAGAATCATTTGGTTTCCAAGACTTATCTTCATCAACCCCAATAGACTCCCCCTGAAGAGAAGTCGAAGGAAAAAAAGATTGTCTCTCATCAAATGTGACATCCATAGAAACAAAGATCTTACGAAGTGAAGATGAGTAACACTTGTATCCTTTTTGGATAGGAGGATATCCTATGAAGACACATTTAATGGACTTAGGATCGAGCTTGGACCTTTGATGGGGAGGAACATGTACAAAAGCCACACAGCCAAACAACTTGGGAGGAAGGGAAGAATGAGTCCGGAAAGAAGGAAAGGTGTGGTTAAGACAAGATAAAGGAGATTGAAAATTTAGGACATGAGAAGGCATCCGATTGATGAGGTATGCTGCAGTCAAGACAACTTTCTCTCACAAATATTTAGGGACATGCATGGTAAACATAAGAGCTCGAGCAACTTCAAGGTGATGTCTATTTTTTCTTTCAGCCACCCCATTTTGTTGAGGAGTGTTAGGACAAGAACTTTGATGAAGAATACCATACTGGCTGAGATAGTTTACAAGAACAAAATTAAAATATTCAGTCTTTGTTTGTAGACCAATTGGTAGGATGAAAAAGGAAGATTGATTAACAAGAGGAAAGTATTGATTAGTTCTATTGAAATTGTAGGGATTTAGGTAGGGAAGGAAGAAAAGAAAGAAAAAAGACCCAATAATTTGAAATTGATTTGATGTGAAGGATGTGTTATGATGCGATACGAACTACAAAGCATTATTTCTTATTTTATACTAATATTAGACTCTAAATCCTAATTAAATAAGGAAAGAAATCATGAAATATAAAGAAATTAAGAAACTATACCTAAGAGATCATCTAAGATACTTTAAACTTTTCTAAGATACAATCAAAATATTATGAGATGTTTTTTCATATATTTTGAGGTGCATCACAACAACGTAGAATTCATCGCCATCATGACTCATCAATGAGATAGAAAAATCATCTTTGATATGATTCACAATGGGGGACTGGTATGAATCATAGCCAATTTATCAACTGTATGACTTATTGGTAAGAAAAAAGTCACAGGGAAAGTCGTCTCATGAGGGGATAAGGTTGGTTCAGCTCGAACCCACTAGGATTTGGCTGATTTGAAGGGGAGTTCATGATGCAATTGTTGGTCAGAAAACTCATTGAAACATCATTGGATTATGGCTGACAACAGAGAGGAGGCTATTGGAAAGACGATATGGCAGTGGTACGAACTGATTTAAGGATTTTGGAGAAGATGGTGACAACAAGAAAAGCCCAATTGATAGTAGTGTGGTGGAGAGATAGATGGATGATTTTGGACGGAAAACATTGCAAGAGAGATGAATATTCTGAAGGATGAAAGTAATCATGGAAATAAAGTAAAGATTCGGATTTTAAGGAACTCGACAGTAAAATAGTGACAAGGAGGTCATGGAAGATGATACCACTTTGATACCATGTTGAAATTATAGGGATTCAGGTAAGGAAGGAAGAAAAGAGAGAATAAAGATTGAACAATTTGAAATTGATATTGATATGATATGAAGGATGTGTTATAATGCGATTCAAACTATAAGCACTAACTCCTATTCATACTAATATTAACTCCAAATCCTAACTAATAAGGAAACAAATCATGAAAACAAACAGATCATTTTTTTTTTTTTGGGAGAAACGTAGGAATCTGTAGTTCTAATCTAGGTTTAGAACCTAGTTTTGATACCATTACCACGTAGAAACTAGAAAGAGATGGATTGAGAGAGTAGAGAATTCCTGTATAATGGGATGCACCAATTTGATTCCGGTTCGATTTCGTGTGTGTATTATTAATATCAATAAACTAGGTTGTGTAGATTTCCTTGGTATTTTGTTTTGATTTTATTTCTCTCTCTGGAGGATCCTTTATCCTGTGATTTTCTTGTACTTCTCTTCTTTTTATTGAGTTTCTTTTATAAAAGGAAGCTAGGTTTAGTTCATCCTTTGTACAACAAGTAAAAGCACAAGCCAATACTCGGAACACACATTAATGTAGTATTGTCCTTTGGGAGTATTATTCTCTGACAACTTTTAAAAACTCTATTTGCACAATTGTTAATAGATTTTAAGCTCACGGGTTTCCTTGATTCTTTTTACTGCAAGCTGGAGATACAATTCTGTGCTTCCATTATTGAGTAACTAGTCTGACTTCCATAGTTTTGTGCCTGGTTACTTACTATAAATCAAACCTACTAGGGACCCTCTACCTGATTTCATTGAAGCATTTAATTCACATGTTAGGCTATATTCTCCTCCAATACTTTTGCAACATTGTAATTTATGCTGCTGATGTCAGTTACTTTTGCATCTTCTTGCATGCATATAACCTGGGGGTGTTACATAATGATCTGGTTGATGCACAGAAGGGATGAGTGGGTTGTCTTGCCATGTATGCTGAACTATCGTCTAATTGCATACTTACTTTGATGTAGGCGTCCGAAGAACTTCTTCAGTATCTAATGGAAATGCTGGCAGAGATACCATTGCGGGTATGTTGGCTTCACTAATGGAAGTGGTCCGGACAACAGTTGCCTGTGAATGTGTTTATGTACGAGGCATGGTTATCAAGGCATTAATCTGGATGCAAAGCCCAATTGACTCTTTTGATGAACTGGAATCTATTATTGCTTCGGAACTTTCTGATCCAGCTTGGCCAGCAGCACTATTGAATGATGTACTACTCACTCTACATGCTCGTTTTAAGGTAAATGGATCATCACTTACAAACGATATATCACTTTCAAGCACGCTCAAGTTTGTTCGACAAAGCATTACCTGAAGGATGAGCAACCAATCTATGATTGAATTTTGGCATTATAATTGGTAATAATATAGATTAATTTGCTGGCTGTCCTAGACCTCTAATAGTCCAATACCATGTCAGAAACCAACTCTCCAAAAAGTCTAAGCTATTAGGGGAAGGGGTATTAATGGTTTTATATCTAAGACTCCTCTTTTGTTTTAAACCTCATTAGTATATTTTGTTTGCTTGAGTTATCATTTGTTGAAATCTGTAGAAACATTGCTGTGGATGTGGGTTTTTTTTTTCCTTGATAAGATGTTCAAATCATTGTTGTCTGTGCATTGAATAAGGATAAACACTATAGGTGCTCTAACTGAGGGGATATTTAGTGAGATTTTTGAAAATGCATTCTGCTGAAGTGACATAGCAATATCTTATTATCAGTCTTCCTTGTAAACTTTGTACAACTTCATGCTAGCTATGTGCTCATGTCCTTTCATATTCATGCATAATGGAAAGCATAAATTTTCCTTTAACAGTTATTTCAATTTTGGTTTGAAGGCTTCTCCAGATATGGCTGTTACTCTTCTTGAAATTGCAAGAATATTTGCTACTAAAGTTCCAGGAAAGGTTGATGCTGATGTGCTACAACTGCTTTGGAAGGTGAGTTTGTATACTTTTTACCATGACAGCTTTTTGAAATTGTTATCTGTTTGGTGTGGATCTGTTTATAATGGAGTGGTGAAATGATGATAAGTAGAGATAAATGCGTACCATGAAACTTCTGAAGCAACACATCTGCACACACACATGCATTCACACAGATACCATTTTCATTTGATCAGTTTTAAGTTTCATTGATGATTTTGACTTAAATGAATGATTGACTAAATGAATATGTTTTCAGACTTGTCTTGTTGGAGCTGGTCCCGATGGGAAACATAAAGCTTTAGAAGCAGTCACTATTGTTCTTGATCTACCCCCTCCACAACCAGGATCAATGCTTGGTCTTACCTCAGTGGACAGAGTGTCTGCATCTGACCCAAAGTCTGCTCTTGCTTTACAAAGATTAGTCCAAGCTGCAGTAAGCATTCTTATTTATTCAGAATACCTTGTTCTTCAGCTTCTGCAACCCAATAATATGTTAAGCAGTTAATTTCTCTTTTTGCTGAAAACTTATGCTTTTAGGTATGGTTTCTTGGAGAAAATGCAAATTATGCTGCTTCTGAATATGCTTGGGAATCTGCTACCCCTCCTGGCACTGCATTGATGATGTTAGATGCTGATAAAATGGTAGCTGCTGCTAGTTCTCGTAATCCTACTCTAGCTAGTGCCTTGACTAGGCTACAAAGGTGTGCATTCAGTGGCAGCTGGGAGGTATATATAATCCATATGAGTGGTTTCCCTCTTTTTACCTGTAGAAATATAAGACTGAAATATACTTTTTTCATATGTTGATTGACACCCAAAGGGTTCATTATATACAGATTACAAAGTAGTTAAGGAGATGAGGTAATAAATAAAATACACAGTAACCAAAGAGACATCACACTAACCAAAGAGACACCACACTAATCAAAGAGACATCACACAACTCAAAGAGACAAGTAGTTAGAAATAATTAAGAGACTCTAGAATATTCTACACTCCCCCTCAAGTTGGGAGATATATATTGATCATCCCCAACTTGCTAATTAAATCCTCAAAGATGGGTTTGTGTAATCCTTTGGTGAGAATGTCGGCTGTTTGCTCCTTGGTAGGTATATATGACAAACATACACTACCCTCCTCCAATTTTTCTTTGATAAAATGACGATCAATCTCCACATGTTTGGTTCTGTCATGATGAACAGGATTTTGAGCAATACTGACAGCAGCCTTATTATCACAATAGAGTCTCACAGGTAGAGAATAAGATATCTTTAATTCTTCAAGAAGTCTTCTTAACCAGATTCCTTCACAAATACCATGAGCTAACGCTCGAAATTCTGCTTCTGGCAACAACAGTTTGTTCTTTACTTCTCCAGGTCACAAGATTTCCCCAGACATAGGTACGATATCCTGAAGTGGATCTTCGGTCCAATGCAGAGCCAGCCCAATCAGCATCTGTATAGATTTCTATCATCCTCTTGTGTCCTCTTTTAAAGAGCATTCCTCGACCAGGTGTGTTTTTGAGGTACTTGAGAATTCTATAAACCGCACTAAGGTGCTTTTCCTTAGGAGAATGCATGAATTGGCTAACCATGCTAACGGCAAATGCAATATCAGGTCGAGTGTGAGATAAATAGATCAGCTTCCCTACCAACCTTTGGTACTGCTCCCTGTCAACATCCTTTCCATCTTCAATTCCCAATTTAATATTGGGTTCAACTGGAGTTTCTGCAGGCTTGCACCCAAGCATACCTGTTTCTTGTAGCAGGTCTAGGATATATTTCTTTTGAGATAAGGAAATTCCCGCTTTGCTACGAGCAATTTCCATTCCAAGGAAATATTTGAGTGATCCAAGATCCTTTAGTTCAAACAGATTAGCTAAACCCCCCTTTAAAGATTTTATTTCCTCCCAGTCATCACCTGTGACAATTATGTCATCAACATAAACAATGAGGATAGCAATTTTGCCACTATCGGAGTGTTTAAAAAATAAAGTGTGATCAGTCTGAGCTTGGATAAATCCCCTTTCTTTAACAGCACGAGTAAATTTTTCAAACCACTCTCTAGGGGATTGTTTAAGTCCATAAAGAGACTTCTTCAACATGCATACAGAACCATCTCCTTCTTCAAAACCAGGTGGTGGATCCATGTAAACTTCCTCATGTAAATCCCCATTTAAGAAAGCATTCTTTACGTCCAATTGATGCAAGGGCCAATCAAGGTTGGCAGCAAGTGATAGTAGGACTCGGATAGAATTAAGTTTGGCAACAGGAGCAAACGTCTCCTGATAGTCTATCCCATAAGTCTGGGTAAATCCTTTGGCAACCAATCTGGCCTTATATTTGTTGATGCTGTTATCTGCATTAAATTTTATTGTGAACACCCACTTGCAACCTACAGTTTTCTTTCCTCTGGGAAGTACCACGGACTCCCAAGTTCCATTTTTTTTAAGTGCATCCATTTCTTCAAAGACAGCATCCCTCCATTTAGGGTCATTAAGAGCCTCTTGGATATTTTTTGGTATTTTTGTACCATCTAATATAGTGTTGAAAGCACGAAAACCTGGAGACAACTTTTCATATGAAATGTGATGAGAAATAGGATGAGCAGTGCAAGATCTAGTACCTTTTCGAAGGGCAATAGGCATATCTAGGTCAGCTGTACCAGTGTTCTCAAGTGGATTGCTGGAACTAGGACACGGGTCAGAATCCTGGCAGTCTAGAGGATCTTGAGGAGATTTACGCCTGCTGTAGAATTTTCCCCATTTACCGGGAGGATCTCCAGTCTCTGGTACAGTTCCTGTCCTTGTCTCCTGTACATTAGCTCCCCCTGTCTCCAAAGGTAAAGGAACAACAGATGTTTCCAAAGGTAAAGGTAAGACAGAAGAATTATTTGGAATCCAAGACTTGTCTTCTTTTACACCGATAGACTCCCCCTGAAGAGAAGTCGAGGGAAAAAATGATTGTGTTTCATAAAAGGTAACATCCATAGAAACAAAGACCTTTCGAAGAGAAGATGAGTAGCACTTGTAACCTTTTTGATTAGGAGGGTACCCTATGAAAACACATCTAATAGACTTTGGATCAAGTTTGGACCTTTGATGTTGAGGAATATGAACAAAAACTACACAGCCAAACAACTTTGGAGGAATATAAGAGAGAGCCCGAAAGGAGGGGAAAGAGCGGGTAAGGCACAATATGGGATAATGAAAATTTAGGACACGAGAGGGCATCCGATTGATGAGATATGAGGCAGTCAAGACGGCCTCCCCCACAGGTATTTAGGGACATGCATTGAAAACAAGAGGGCTCTAGCAACTTCAATGAGATGTCTATTTTTTCTTTCAGCCACCCCATTTTGTTGAGGGGTGTTAGGACAAGAACTTTGATGGATAATGCCTTGCTTGGTTAGGTAATCACCAAGAACAGAATTAAAATATTCAGTACCGTTGTCAGTTCGCAGGATTTGGATAGAGGTCTGGAATTGAGTTTGTACCATAGCATGAAATTTTTTAAAAGTGGCTGCCGCTTCAGACTTATCTTTTAGAAGATATACCCAGCATACTCTAGAATGATCATCAATGAAGGTAATAAACCAACGAGTTCCAGATATATTTTTTTCACGAGCTGGCCCCCAAATATCACTATGAATCAATGTAAATGGAGACGAAACATGATAATCTCTGGGAGAATAAGAAACACGAGAGTGTTTGGCAAACTGACAATCCTCACAAAAAAAGGAACTTGGTTTTTTATTGATAAATAAGTTTGGAAACAACTTTTGAAGATAAAAGAAATTTGGGTGTCCTAAACGACGATGCCACAACAAGACATCATTACAATCGTCTGATAAACATAAAGAGTGGTTTGCAAAAAATCTCTTTTCATGATAATCTTCTTCAAAATAGTAAAGCCCTTCTTCCTCTCTAGCACTGCCAATCATCATCCCCGAATCCTGTTCCTGAAAAACACAGGTTTTGGCAGAGAATTTAGCAACACAATGCAATTCAGAGGAAAGTTTACTAATAGAGATCAGGTTACAAGTAAGAGAAGGGACATGAAGGACAGAATTCAGAGTAATATGTTCAGAGAGCTTAATGGATCCCTTTCCCGCAATAGTAGAGAAACTACCATCAACAGTCCTTATTCGTGACTGGTGATAATAAGGGATATAAGAACAAAACAAGGATGATTACCTGTCATATGATCAGAAGCTCCTGAATCAAGAATCCAACGACTACTATGATCAACATGGAGTGCCATACCTTGTTGAGCAACATGA